>RJWJ010014480.1:0-37795 GCA_004363605.1 Indri indri | reverse complement strand
TTGAATTGTATGCTTTAAATGGGTGAATTGTACAGTATTTGAATTATATGTCAATCACTCTGTTACCAGAAAAGAAAATAAGGGCAAGAGAAGATATATTGCTGCAACATAAGCGTAGACTTCAGTGTACGCGCTGAACTGCTTTCACGGAAGGAGACGTCTTCTAACGCTGTCCCTCTCAGCCTTAGCCTTCCACCTTTCCCCGACACGGTATTTGTTTTCCGGGAAGAACAAACATGAGTACTGACAGATCTGTATGAAGTCATTTCTTTAAAGAAGAAGGTTTTTATTTCTTTTTTGTGATTTAGCTGCCTTTTTACTTTCTAAGAGAATGAAAATGACTCAGCTTGCCTTTGGATTTTTTTGTTGGCCACTGGGATAAAGACACTTCTTTCCGTGTCGGTGCATGCATTCATTTATTCAATCAGTCATGGCAAATATTTATTGTACACCAGTGTTTTAAGAGCTGAAGAGACAGAAACAGAAGTCTCCACCTTCAGGGAGCTGAAAGTACAAGGGGGGAGATGTGCGAGTAAGCAAGTAACAGCTACGTACCGTGATGGGGGAGGCTCCATACGCAGAGGAGAGACTCTTTACCCCAACTAGAGGTAATCAGGGAACGTATCAGGAAGAGGTGACCTGTTGGAAGGAAAGTAGGAGTTGGTCAGAAAGGACATTTTAGGTAAAGGGAGCTGCGTGAACAGCCTGGGCTACTTCAGGGAACTGTGAGAGTTCAGTCCAGGGCCTCAATATGGCAAGAGCTCTGGTCAGAGGAGGCAGACATGGAGGGCCCCCTAAGCCATGCAAAGCATTTGGCTTTATTCTACAGGCGATGGGAAGGTCTGGTTTTATTTTCATTTTAGAAAGGTCAAGTTGGCTGCCTGAGGGATGGAGATTAGATTGTAGGGGAGTGAAAACATGAATGCCTAGGGCTAAAATGAGATTTAAGGAGGGGAATTAGGCAGGAGGATGAATGTGCTACGGGGTCAAGGATGCAGCTGGGGCTCTGGCTTGGATATCCTGGTGTGTGATGGTGCCTGTGTGTGAGACAGGAGGGGTGTGCAGGCGTTTGTCAGTCATTTGCTTCCTGGGGAGGCTGCACTGAGGCTGAGCTATCAGTGCCTGCATAAGCAGACCTGGACCACATGCTGGAAAGTGACAGAAGTGTTCTGAATTTGCCATCAGCCAGCAGTCTGCCTTTCCTAGCCCACTGCATGTTACAGCCCCTCGTGGGCCTGGGCTCATGGCATGCCAGGCTCTTTCGCTTGTCTGGACCTTGGGTTCCCTGCTGTCTGTATGAGATGGATTTATTGATGTTTACACTCCCCTCCAGCTCCGATATTCTGTCATTCCGTGTGATGCGAGTTACACATTTGCACAACTTTCTCTTTGAATGATATACATAATCATTTCAGAGGCATTTCAGAATCTTTTCTGATCAATAAAATATCTTACTTTTCACTTCCTCTATCTACATGATTTTTTTGCTCTTTTATTTTTTAATTTTAATATTGCCTATATCTCCATTATTGGATGCCACTTTAAAATCTTTGCAAGTAGATGGGGCCTAAGGTATAAATAAATCAATAAAAATATGTGAATTAAAATTTTGATTCAAGTAACTTTTTGGTAAGTTCATGACATCCCTTGAGATAACTGAGAAGGATACCAGGGAGCACCATAAAATCACATCTAGGAATCACTGCCTTATAGTCAGCTAGCCACCGTTAGATGATTCCAAAAGCTTAGATTTCAGTGTTGCTGTTTCTACCTGCCCAAGGCCTCTTTTTCAAGCATTAATCTCTGAACGTTCAGATTTCCTGGGGAGCTGTGTTGGGAAAGGCTCTTCCCAAAGCAAAGACTTCTAGAATGCAGACGCCCATTCCTGGTATTTCAGGCTCCTCCCACCTTTATGTCTCAGGACCTCTCCTCTTAATTTCTTAGCCTAGTTCCGAAAATCCACAAGGAGAGTATTTTGCAAAATGGACCTGGGTGTCGGCTGCAGCATTCGAGTTACAGAATGGTACATATGAAGATGAAAGGCCTCGTCTGCTTCCCTCTGAGAGTTTTTGGTCCCTCTCTTTCATAACACCATACCTGCATCACAACCAGGCAAGAAAACTGAGTCGTCTCCCACCAGATTTGCAGTGTCTCTCCACTGGGCAGCCAGGGCAGGATGGAGGGCTTCTGCGAGGCCCGGCCTCCCCTCCAGCTGGCTGGTGGACAGGGCAGCAATGTCGTTGAACAGTTCTCCAGGCAAGGGAGTGTTGGGATCAGATTGAGGGAAAAGGAGGAATCTTCAGGGTGTCCGTTTTTCTGTATCTCCTTTTTCTCAACAATGGACATTCTGTGCCTGCATGCTTCCTTCTCCTGGATGATTTTAAGTCACTTTTCCCTGTTGGGTTTTTGCTAAGACTGCCACAGAATTGACAAATGAGAAATGTCAACGTTGGAAGGTCCAGTCCAAATCCACGAGCTCCATCCTAGACAGCAGGAATTGTGTCTTCATCGCTTTTATATCTCCGGTGCTGGCACCGTGCTCAGCACACAGTCTCTGTGGACATTGCTAAGGGAGTGAATGAATGAATCACAGAATGACAAATCTCATTTACCAGTGAGGAGGCGACTTCTGACCTGCCTTTGCCTATTGACCATGGGTACTTCAAGGCAGAAGTGGTGTGTCTTAGCCATGTCTGTAGCCACAGGCCAGCCCAGTGCCAAAGGGGGTTGGGCGGGTCAACAACTACCTGACCGCTTTGCTCCGTTGCTGGTGTGACCTCTCCAGGCCTGGATCTGGCAGTCTTTCATCCAGGGCCTTCCCCGGCCTCAGGCTGCACAGGGGGTTTCTTACCTTCACCACTGTGAGTTAGCAGTAGAACTCAACTCATTACAGAAGAAAAAAAGAAAATTTCATCAGCTTGCTCAAGGAGGGTCTGTGATAAACAGAAATATGATAATAACCTTACGGCGTGTGTGCGATGTGGCCATCTGTCACTGTTGACATTTCTCATTTACTGACTATAACGCAGTAATCCCTAGACGTGGTTTTGTGGTGCTCCCTGATATCTTTCTCAGTTATCTCAGGAGATGTCATGAACTTACCAAAAAGTTACTTGAATCAAAATTTTAATTCACATATTTTTACTGATTTATTTATACATTACGCCCCATCTACTTGCAAAGATTTTAAGGTAGTATCTAATGAAGGAGATACAGGCAATGTTAAAATAATTTAAAGATAAAAGAGCAAAAAAGAAGTAGAAAGAGCAAGTAAAAATTAAGATTTTAAGTGCTTTGATTGAAAATTGAATTTAGCGCTTAGCCTCTTGGAGGCCAAGAAAAAATATGTATGGTGAAATACATGATATATTTTGCAGCAGAAACTCTGATTTCAGCTACAGCTGTGGTGAACAGTACTTCTGTGGGAGCTCAGAATGTCCCCCAGGGACTTCTCCCTATTTGGAGGAGTTCACTGGTGCACAGCCCAGAAGTGGGGGCCAGTGCAAACAGCCTCGGGCAACCCTCACCCATGGGGCGTGGGAATGGTGCGTCCATGCTTCAGCTTCGTGTGCCTGGAGGACAGCTCGGGGAGGCCTTCTGTATACCTCTGGAGTCCTGGCTGGATCGAGCACCCATTGCCTGCAGTATTGGTCTTGATAACCTGACCTTGTGTTGGCTGTTCCTTCTTTTCTGTCCTTTCTCCCTTCTGCTTCTTAGAACCCCCTCACAATTAAACTATCTGTGTCTAAGCTCTTGTCTCAGGCTCCTCCCCTCTCCCTAATCCTATAGACTTTGGGCAGGAGCAGGAAAAAAACCAAACAACAAAAGATGGTGAATCCAACAATTCCTTGATCTCAGGGCTGGATGGGAAGTTGGGCGCCCCCTCTCCTAAGGTACACTTTGTTAGAAAGGCTCCTTCTTCTTTGTGCCCAGCCTAGTGTCTGCCTCGGCCAAAAAATTGTATTCAGTTCTTGAAAACCAATTCATGGTGTTCCTTGCCTGCCCAGCCCTTCTCAGACCCCTGTTGCCTGGGCAGACCCTGTTTTCTTCCAGGTCTCTCCACTCTCCATTGAGGGGCGCTCAATGTTCATATGCATATTAAAGGCCACCCTTAGTTTAGCCCGGGGTGGGGGGCTCCAATGATTGCATTAAACCCTCAAGAATCAGCAGCCCCCAACTTTCTATTAATATTTCCGTCTCCAGACATCCTTCCGAGCAGGGGGAAGCAACTCTCCTATTTTCACCATCACTTTTTAGGAACAGGATCTGTTTTGTGACAAGGATTGATGAAACAGCTCATGGATCGGGCGGTCTCCTCTGTCTGTCTCACCAGAACTGCTCCCTGCCCTCACCTTCCCTGCTAGTGGACGCTGTTGTCTGGTCAGGGTGCCCAGCTGTGGTGGGGGCGGGTGCGGGTAGAAGCTGCTGTGGCTTCCTAGGGCTGTCCTCAGGCGGGCTCTGCCATCCCCACTACCAGATCCTCGCAACAGGGCCCTGGGGCTGATCCAATCTCCTGGCCACAAGTTCTGATCATGGACATTTCGACTTATTTTAGGCATAATTTCAGTTGAAAATCAACATGGATTCTTCACTCCATTGGGAAAATTTGCATTTGGAAGCCTGAGGCCAGCAGGTGCTGCCTGGGGAGTGATTGAGCTTGGATGCTAGCTAGGGGTCACCTGCTACCTGGAGTTTTGAGTCAGAGGAGGGTAGCTGTCCCAGCCCTCTGCTGCTCACCCTGGGCCCTTCCTCATTGCCCAACCCTCCCCTCTGACCCCCCACCAGGCTTTTGAGCTCCTTTCCTGGCCTAGAGCTTCCTCCTACACCCCTCCCATGGACAGGCTTGGTTAGGAAACCCCTCCTGGTTGATGGCCCGTCCCAAGGAGGGTCTGCCCAGCTGCTTTCCCAACGCTCAAACCCCCCAATAGAAGGAGATGGGCATGGATGAGGCCGGGCCCCAGGCTTTCCCACCTGGCCTTTTGGACTGTTCTGGTCAAAGGTTGGGGAGGATTGGAGGCTAGCAGCATTACCTCTGGGCCCCCGATTTAATATCAGTGCAGCTTTCTGTCAGAGCCAGGCTCCTTCTGTTCTTGGGATGTGCTTAGCTCAGGTGTCTTTGATGTCAGTGTCTTCCTTGTTATGTGGTCACTTCTACAAACCTCCTTTCTCTTGTTCTAGGCTTTTAGTTTCTTGAGTGTGGGGATCAAGCGTTTCATTTTTTCTCTTTCCTTGTAACCGTTCTGTAAATGTGTAATAAATGAATAAGTAATGGGTTAGCCTAGCAGAAGTTATTCATACTGATGTTTTCCCCTTTGTACATCAGATAACCCATGGCCACCTTGCATGCCCTGCATCACTGATAGAAAATACAGATGTGTCTTGCATCCATTAAAAATGGTTCAAATGCTGGCCCAGACTCCAGCCTTTCTGGAGCCAGCCCCTTTCCGTACTCTGTTTGGCTTTAGTGGGAGCTGCGGTTCCTGGAGCCTGGCTGACTATGTCCCGGCAGCAAGGGCAGCCTCTCGACACTGAGGGATGGCTTGGCGCCCATAGCTTAATGGGGCTCTTGCATCTGGAAACAAGAGGACTCATTTTCAAGGTGTCTTGGGTTCTTGGAAGTAGATACTAAGGCATGTGCTCATGAGTCCATCAGTCAGTCCGCAACTATTTCCTGAGCACTGTCTGCTCGCCGGGCACTGTGCCAGGCCCTGGGGATACGTTCATGAGCAAACCAGACATGGTTCTTGCCCCGGTGGAACTCACAGTTTAGCAGGGGAGCCATAGAAATATTAAGCAAATTATTATCAGGGGGAAAAAAGTGTTATTCTGTGCCAGGCCCAAAGGTTTCAGAGCTCTCTCATGCTGTTATTGCAAGCCATTCCCCTTCCAGGTGAGTCCTGGGGCTTGGATTCATACCCATAGTTTTCCCAGAGGCATGTCAGTCCTGGAGAAGACTGTGGAATTTTCTCCTAGCGGCCAGTAAGCACCTAGAACATTACCATTTAGCATGAGGGACTCTACCTGGGATCTGGCTTACCGTGTGACTGCTCTGACCCTCCGTCTCTTCATCTGTGAAATGAGGGACAGCCACATTTCTCAAGGTGAGTTCCACGGAACACTAATCCCAGAACATGTCCTAGAGAAAAGGATTTCCTGATCAAGCAAATTTGGGAAACTCTGGGGGGTAGAGGAGATACATATGTATATTTTGCACCCCCCCCCCACCTTCCAGATTCAGGGAGCACAATAAAGGCTCTGAGAAGTCCTGAAGTATACGATCCTGTCTTGCTTTGTTGAATATTACCTTTTTAAAACTTTTTGACCCAGATCCCTCTGTTCACATGGCACTCATTTTCCTGAGGCTCTGAGACCCTATGGAGCCTGCTGGGCCATAGACCCTTGAAGGCCCTTCTGTTCTGCATGCTGTAATTAGGGTCTGGTGATGCCCTGGGCTGGGGGACAGAGTTGGTGTGGGGCAGTGGCCCCAGACCCTGTAGCATCCAGCACCCCTCCTTCCTTTATGATTACCATGCCTGTGTGATAGCCGGCTGTGAATTTCCTGCAGTGGGTTCCAGAGACAATTTTAAGACACTCACCGGTGGTGGCACAGACTTGGAATCCACAATCATTCTTAATTGGTCTTAGAATCATCAGCTCGGAAAAGCATCTGTCAGGGGAAACTTGAGCAGTGTTCAGAGTCCCATTAATAATTCAGTTGACGAGCTCCCTCAGACACAGGCCTCCCAGCCCTCGGGACTCACTCGTCTTCTGTCTCCAGAGATGTTCCGGGGAGAATTCTGTTGCAGAGAATTCTGATGGTAATGACTCAGGCAGCAGTACCTCTGTGCTCTCCCAGAATCTCCAAAGCCTCATTGGTCAGAACGGGGGAGAATGATACAGGTTAATCCCATTCTAATGCCATCAGCCATCGTGAAGAGGGGCTTGCTCTGGGGAAGCCCTGGGGAGTGGGTGCCAATGGCAGGCTTCGGGCAGCCCTTTGTGCTGGGGTGGGGGCACTTGTCCACCATGATGGGTGGGTGGGCCCCTCCACTTCTTCCTATGCCGGTAGTATCCCCAGCCATTCAGAAAAAAAATACAGGACTTTTTTTTGTTAGTTAGAGGCTTACACATTGAAGGCACCTAAAAATATTGGTTGAATTAGTTCTAGCTGCGTAGATCTGGTTGTCATTCCCATTCAGTAGAATAATAGAATGTCACAGCTCAGTGGGAACATAGAAATCATCTCATCCAGGTCCTTCAGTTTTCAGCGTAAGACAGGGAGGCCAGAGAACAGTGACTCTCTCAAGGTCGCCCAGTGGTTCTTTGCAGAGCCAGGCTGGTGCCCAGGCTCCCGTCTCACAGCCCCTCATGCCGGTCACCCTGCTTCTAAGCACCTGAGCTCAGCGTCCTTCTTGGGGTGCTGCAGACAGCCCCAGGCACAGTGATGTTGAGACACCAGATGCTCCTCCTTCCCTGGTGCTGAGAAGCTTAGGGGAGCGCATCCGTCCCCAGCGCCACGCTGGCGGGGTGGTGAGGTGGGTTTGTTGTGTGCCATCAGTAATATGAAAGTAGAAGAGCTGGAGACTCCTCCCTCCTCTCGGCGTCCTGCTGAGCTGCGGAGCTTGGGGCTGGCACCCCCTGCTCACACCCCGTCCCTTGCTGAGGAGTCCAGTGCTGGAATCGGCCCTTCTCAACCATTTGTAGGTTCTGCTGCGGCCCAGCTGTGGGGTGCTCAGGCGTGGGGTACTTTCTGGCTCGACACTGAGCCAGTTTTCCACCTTCCCCTGGAGCCTGGAGTGTTGGGGAAGAGTAGGGGGGAGATCAGAGCCTTACCTTCCCCATCTGCAGCTTTAACCTCAGCCCGTTTAGACTATTGAGGGGTGCAACAGATCAAATCATTATCTCCCCAAAATTCATGCGTCGAAATCCTCACCCCCGATGTGATGATTTTAGGAGGTGGGGCTTTGGGAGGTGATTTTGTCATGAGAGTGGAGCCCTCAGGAATGGGATTAGTGCCCTTATAGAAGAGACTCCAGAGAGCTCCCTAGCCCCTTCCACCATGTGAAGACATTTGGGGGAAAAAACAGCTATCCATGAACCAGGAAGCCAGCCTTCACCAGACACGGAATTTTCAGGCACCTTGATCTTGGACTTCCCAGCCTCCAGAACTGTAAGTAATTAATTTCCGTTGTTTATAAGCCACCCAGTCTACGGCACTTTGTTAGAATAGCCCGAATGAGGACAAAGGGGGTGGAGGAAGACAAACTGGGGCCCTGGGGGCTGGAGTTTCTCGTGGAGGCTCCGTCCAGATGTCTTTAGAGATGGCTCATCAGCACCCACTGTTACAGATGAGGACGGGGAGGCCTAGCCAGGGCAGCCACGTGTCCAGGGCTGTGGGGCCAGTTGATGGCAGGGCTGGGATAAAGCCCAGGCTGCCTGACCCCACTTCCTGCAGAGTCTCCGCCATAGGCCCTCAGCCTTTCTAGTTCGGGGTGTCATCCTCCAGGATAGGGCCGGCATGCCTGCTAGCCCCAGACCCCAGTGGGTAGAAAGTACAGAGGAGGTTTAGGGAGCAGGGACACTCAGTGTGGCCACTGAGGGTTTTGCAGTGGGTGTAGGGGCAGATAAGATGGAAACGTCGGTGGGGGCCAGGCGCAAAGAGAAGCCCTCAGAGGCTGTGAGTTCAGCAGAGGATGCAATGCCCAGAGGGACTGTCTCTTAGGAGGTCAGTCTGGAGGGCGTGAGTGCTGAGAGGAGGGAGAGGAGCAGACGAGCCAGGGCCACGGTGCCAGCTCCATCCCTCCTGGACACAGGGACGCAGGCTCGCTGTGCCACAGGAGCCCCTTCTCTCATAGCCATTCTTTTTCTCTGGATCTGAAGCTGGGGCAGTAGTTGGCTAGTTTCTACCCAGAAGGTGTAGGGAGAGGAGCCAGACAGGGCCTGGGCAGGCCTGAGTGAAGGGCGACCACATCCTCAGGCGAAAAGCAGATGTCTTAGGCTTGCTCTGAGGCTTCCGGTCCCCCGGTGGTCTCCGAGGCCCTGTAGCTCAGCGAGGCGCTGCAGAAGAGCGGCACCGTGCTCGAGGAGGAGGCGTGCAGGCAGAGCATGGCTCACAGGCCACCTGCTGTAATGGCGGCCCCAGCACATGCCACACACAGACCCCACCTGCAAGCAGCAGGGGAGTGCCTTGAGGCCCGACTGCAGGTGAGGGCTTGGGGAGCAAGTCCTGGGAGCCCTGACCCCTTAGGGAGCAGGCCGGGGGTCTGGAGTGATATGAGGAGCTGTGCCAGCCAGCGGCCTGCCCCCTTCTCTGGGTCCCTCCAGCTCTGTGAGCACCCTGAGTTGCTTTGTCCTCCTCTCAGGGACCCCACATTGTAGGTGCTCAGTAACTGGGCCACAGAGAAGGGACATCCTGAATGAAATGAGAATGATGAAACAGGTTTAATTTTGAAGTTACTAAGCGCTTCTCCTGGACCCCGGCTCATCTGAGGAAAACCCTCAGGGATAATTGCAATGCCAACCATCATCACGGGAATTCAGAGATGTTTGCACTTCTATTGCTCCTGCTGACAGGAATGATAATACTAGTTCATGTCACTGGGATGCACCCTGTGCCAGGCACTGTGCTCAGTACTTTATGTGGAATGTCACTTAATCCTCATGACAATTCTGTAAAGTGGATATGAATATTACCCCCATTTTCCAGACAAGAAGACTGAGGCATAGATTGTTTATATGCTCCCTCACGGCCAGCCTCAGGGCCAGGACTCCACTCAGCCTGGGGCTCTGTGCCAGGCTCCCATCTCTGTGGCCACGTGGGGGCACCTGGGCAGCAGGGGCAGTGGTGGTGTTGGGAGGGCACCCCCAGGAGGAGGGGGCAGCTTCTGTGCCATGTGGGAGGGACAGCCCTCCGCTGCATGCCTCCCTCTGCCCTCCTCAGAGTGGATCGCCCCGCCCTTGGATCCCTGATGCAGGCCTTATAAGATGGGTAGAAAGCTAAGCTCTTCATTTTCAGAGAAAAGAGAGAGACCACCTGAGCCTTGAGTGCGGTCTGATCCTGGAGAAATGCAGCCTGTGCCCCAGTCATCCTGCAGGCCCAGGGGGAGGGAGCTGCGCATCCCAAGGGGAGCAGGACAGAGCCTCCCTCCCCCGCCCCCCACCCCGGCCCCTGACCCTTCCGCCTGCCTTCCCTCTTCCAGCCAGAACCCCTGGCCTTGTTGTTTCAACTGCTCAGAGCAGGCTTACCAGCTATTGTTCTTGGAAGTGTTTCTGTGATCTTAGGACCTTTGAGAGAAGAACAAACAGCTAGGAAAACACAGGGTAGTTAAAAATGTTTGTGATTTTTGTGTTGTATGGAACAAAAGAGGCATTCAGGAGATTCAGCATTGTTCTGGGGAGTGAGGATGAAACAGCCCTTGGAGGCCTCCTCTCATTTGGGGGCACCCAGCTGATGCTGTGGAATGTGGTTAGAGCATCTCTCCAGAGTCAGGCACCTCCTCTGCTTAGAGTCACTTTTAATCCTCTCTTGGTTTCTAGTTCATTCTTTCTGCCTTGTTTGGAAAATGGCTCAGTGTTATCACCCAGTCACAGTCATGTCACACTAGCTACCCAAGTCCCCTTGCAGGGTACCTTCAATTACCTGTCCTCAACAGGAATAATAAAGTCATAATTATGTGGCAATCTATAATTCACATAGCAATATCATGTGATTTCCATTATTGGATCTTTATATCAGTTTTATTTTATAGATGTTATCTTCACTTTCTTTTTATATTAAGAGATGGGGTCTTGCTCTGTTGCCCAGGCTAGAGTGCAGTGGCTTGATCCGAGCTCACTGCAGTCTCAGACTCCTGGGCTCAAGCGATCCTCCTGCCTCAGCCTCTCGAATAGCTGGGACTACAGGTACACACCTAATATTTTATTTTTTGTAGAGATAGGGTATCACTGTTGCCCAGGCTGGTCTCAAACTCTTGGCTTCAAGTGATCCTCCTGCCTCAGCCTCCCAAAGTGCCAGGATTACGGGCGTGAGCCACCGCACTCTATCTCCACATTTTCAAAGACAAAACTGAGGCTCAAGGCAAGAAAGTGACCTACCTGACGTTGCACAACTAATAACAGAGCCTCCATGGAACACAGTGCTCTTAGAACTCTCCTGAAGATTCCTCCTTCAGGGAACTAAATGTTGAAAGCTTACTCCATAGCTTGAAAACATTGTGTACCCACTCTTTATCCATGCCAGATATTTCTAGGATTGGTGCCCAAAACTCCTGGCCCCGGTCCCTCTAATTCCGAATTGGTAAGGTTTACAGTAATGAGGTCTGCAAAGGCTCCATTTTCCAGTGTCCTGCCCCAGCAGTTCGGCATGCCCAGTGCTCCCACCACAGCACACAGCCCTTCAGAAGGTGACTGTAAGGAAGCCAAGATGTTCCTTTGCCTTCTGGAGGACACGTAGCCTTTGCATCTGCCCATGCTTTCTGCCATGTCCACATCTGGTTTAACTGGTGCAGCATTTCCTGCATAAGTTGTGGCCGGACAAGCTCAGAGCGTGCACTGGGAGCCAGGTGTGGAAGCTGGGGGGAAGTCATCTGTGTTGTCACACCAGAGGCGGCCGGTAACGGGCTTCTTTCCTGCTCTTCAGAGGAGGGCTCTTGAGGAAGTTGGAAGGGACTTTCGAACTGCCTTCCTCCCCATCCTGTGCCACATCTGCAAAATCCTTCTCGTAGACGAGGTACAGGTTTGCCCCTTTGGAGGGCTTAGGCATTTGGGGTCTTTGTCTGCATCCTGTGGAAATCCCCGTTTCACTGGAGGACTAACCACCCGACCTGCCGTCAGGAAATGCCTTAGAGGAGTGCTCAGCACAGTGGGAGGAACAGGGATGTTTAGTTAAGATACAACAGGCTGGGGCGAGTGCCGGTGGGGTGCATTATCTCTGTCCTCATGTGGGACAGGAAATGCACTTGCTCCCTGTGGCTCCAAGGGGGCAGGACGTGGAGCAGAGTAGAAGCTTCAAGGGGTGAAATTCAGCTCAAGGTAAGAAACTCACTAAAAAGTGCGGTTTTCAGAGAATAGCCCGTGCCATCCTGACCAGAATGAGTCTCTTCTCTCTGGAAATTTCCAAGTGTTATCCTGATGGGAAGCCTGTGACACAGGGACCAGGGAGGGGGAACTCCCGTGCTGAGTGGGCACTGCGATGGGCACTTCCCTTTGACACCTACTGGCATGTCACCAGTGCCCTCCATAGTGTCTGTCCTTCAGTGACAGTGACCAGCTGAGGTTGGCAGTTGACAGCTGCCGAGGTTGACAGAGCTCAGCCCCGGGCAGGCGCCCCAGAGACGCAGGGACCAGGGACCCCCTCTTTCCTTGTGTGGGGCCATGCTTTTGGCCTCAGCCTTAATTTCTCCAGGTGATGATGATGATAATGATCTGCCTCTCGCTGATTGCTGTAGAGGAGAGGAGCTGAGTGAGCACGGCTTGGCCGTCAGGACTGGTAGCTCTGTGACATCTTATTTCCACTTCACGCCTCACAGACGGTGGGAGAGGTTTGCTCAGAACAGCAGCCTGGCAGACAGCGGCGAGTGTTCCTCGCGAGCAGCGCCGTGAGTTGGAAGCATGGACCGAGGGAGAGCAGGGACTCACAGAACTGTGACCTTTGCATTTTCATCACTCCATCAGCGCAGGAACAGGAGTGCGCGTGCACGTGAGACAGGCAGAGACAGAGAGGATGCAGGCGGTTTCCTTCTTCCTCCATGCTCCTGCCCCTACACCAAATAACTCGGTTAATGGCTTGGAATCCCTCCATACCTTTATCTATGCTTATAAAAATCACAGACAGCTGCATACACTCATAAACACACACACAGAGACATGGTTAAGTTTTTCAAAAAATTGTTTTACAAAAATAGGATCCTATTAATCAAATTTACTGCATATTGCTTTTCTTGCTCACCAATACTTCATAGAAAATTCCCTCAAGTTAACTGGTGTACCTCTCATTTCATTCTGTTTGTTTATTCCACGGAACAGATGGACCATGTTTTATTCAACCATTCTTACTTTGATGGGCATTCACGTCATCTCCAGTTTTCTCACTTATAAACAACACTGCCATAAACATTCCTGTACGTGTGTGTCCTTCCAAACAAGTGCTTTTTTCCCCCATGCAGAGATTCTCAAGAGTAAGAGAGCTGAGCTGAAGGGTATATGTATTTTTATTTTTGATGGATGTTTCCGGATTGTTTTCCCAATGAACTACAGTTGTCATTTCCATTAGCAGGGCGTGAGGGTACCTGTTTCCCCACCCCCACAGCACTCGTTGGTGTTTCCTTGTGCGTGCTGGCTGGCATGGTGGGTGTACCCTAACATCTCATTGTTGCTTTGATTTTCATCTCTCTGACTCCTGGTGAGTCTCAGCATTTTTTCATGTGATGATCTGCCATTCGAGTCGCTCTCCCGTGAGTTACCTGTTGTATCCTTTGCCTGTTTTTCTCCCAGGGCTCTCCCAGAGGGGAGAACAGGACTGTCTGGGTCAGGCAGGCAGCAAGGGTGCGCTCCCACCACAGCCTTTACCTGGTCCTGGTGATGGGCGGCTCTCTGTGGCTTTTCCTTTCTTCCATTTTCCCTTTTGCTGTTCCTTCAGCCCAGGTTTTAGAGTCCACAGAAATGGGAAATTAAGTCATATTCTCCCACAGGCCCCAGGCTAGGGGTGAGGGGCGTAGGAAGCGAAGGTGCAAGCAGGTGGGAGCTGACGGATCAGCCTGTGGGTTAGTTCTGCTGCTTCTCTCGCACGCCGGGGCACGTTTCCCAACTTCTTGCTGATGTGAAAGCCGCACCTGTGAAATAGGGAACAGGCGCGTGGCAGTGGCCCTATAAATAGCCCAGATCTTCGCTGATGTTCATGAAGCTTAAAGTCCTGCTGCTCAAAATGTGGCCCAGGACCAGAAACTCAGTCTCAGACCCCACCCCAGACCTACCGAGTCAGAACCTGTGTTTTAACGAGATCTCCAGGTCAATCGCATCACGTTCAAGTTTGAGAACCACTGGCTTAAAGCATTATGGTTAGAGTTGTAAGAACAAAAAATCTAGTAGAACTTACTTGCCCAGAAATTTTGCTGCAATTTAGAACTTTTTAGATGTTTCCGTAGATTGAACATGGTGTGGATTAGACAGCTCACAGTCACACACGTTCTTTCTGTTGATCTTGAGATCTCGTAGTGCGTGCCACCTAACAGAATATAGCACCCCTCCCCCTTGGGTGACAGGAAAACTGCATATACCCAAATCCAGCTGGCTCTCCCTGTCCCTGAGCCTCACAGGCCCACCAAGCCCACACTGATAAACAACCCACTGCCACCATCCCAACTGCATTTGTGGCAAATCCTCGATGCTTCAGCTGCGTGACTCAGGCTCTCTGCCTTCTCCCATGTGGCCCAGTTCCGCATCCCTGGCCCTGCCACTTGTCCCCAGCCTCCCTCTCTTGAGCCTGGAGACAGCCTCCACTTCTCTAGTTTTTACACTGAACTGCCCCCATCAGACCTTCTCACCCTCTGGCCAAACACCACCAGTTACCCTTTAGTTCTGCGGTCCCCAACCCCCGGTCCGCAGCCCATAACTGGTCCATGGTCTGTCGGGAAATAGGTCGCACATCACCGCCTGAGCTCCTCACCACACGTCCCCACCCATGACCCCCGCCCCCATCCCCAGTCTGTAGAAAAATGTCTTCCACGAAACCCGTCCCTGGTGCCAAAAACGTTGGGGACCCGCTGCATCTGACAGAGGCCCCATCCTTCACTGGCTCTCTTAGCCTGCACCTGCCGCCATCCCACCTCAGCCTCGGATGTCCACAGCTCTGCTGTAAAGTGGGAAAACACAGGGCCTCCCGCCAGGGCCACATGAAGGAGTCACTGTTCTGTACTAGGTATTTGCAATGTGGCTCCTGTGGCATTTGAACTTGCGTGGATTATGGGGCGTGGTTTATCAACCAGGGATCCGTGTAGGAAACAGAAACTACTGTAGGTACTATAAACACACGAGTTTAATATTGGGAATTAGGTGCTTACAGCATTGTTGGAGGGGCTGAAAAGACAGGTTCCAGGCTGCGTCTTGTGAATGCCTCCCAGGTGGTACGGAAGCAGCTTCCGCAGCCATTTCTGGACTGTCAGAAAGCTGAAGGATGGACACTCGAAGTTGAGGTGCAGGGGTTACCAAGTCTGGACAAGAAACCACCACCACAGCCCTGCTTTTTTGATGCCCAGGAAGCTGCAGCGTGACCTCTGGCTTCAGGGTAACCATGACCTTCTTAACCAGCAGTGAAAGTCAGAAGTTGCATTCCCACCTTGCACATCTTGTGTGAGCACATCTGATTTCTTTTTGGCAGAACCTGACTCCCCTCCAGAGCTCCAGCTGCCTGGGAGTCTGGGAAGCTTAGTTTCACCCATTCCCATCTCAACAGGAGGAGGATGAGGGGGAGGTTTGTTGGGAGCCAACCACGCAGCCTCAGCTAGGTAGAATTTTGACAGGTGGCAGTGGGTGGGACCCTTCTGCGTACACACTCCAAAGGTCAGCCCCCATACAGCCCAGCAGAGTTGCGCCCAGCCCGGCCCCAGTTTCTTCCAGACTTGGCTTTAGCGCCTTCTGCAGGTGGCAGCCTCCTCCGTGGCGTGAGCTCTTCCTTCTCAATGACGTGGTTCCACTGCACCAGCGAGGAGACCACCGTTTTCTTCACCTCTCTGCTTTTCTAAGCACATAACATACTGCTACTTTCCTGAATGCCCCAAAAATGATTTCTGTTTTTACTTGATTACTGTTTTATTTGATTCCAGAGTGACAGGCTTGACAGAGGTGCAGGGAATGTGGCTGTACCAAGTCCCGCTGGCTTCTGCATCAGATGCTGTTCATTTGGGGTTATTAGGGTTTCATGTCCAACCCTGGCCTTCATTACGAAACATGTAAAGGGATATTCTCCCTGCATTGTCATTATTAGGAGGAACTTTTTCTTGCTCATAACATGGTTGTATGACATGACTGCCTGCGGGCTTAGGGGGACAGAGATGTTTCAGGTGCTAGGGAAATGACAATGACTCGGGTTTCATGGAATCCGTGGGGGGTGGGGGTTCAGTTTGGTGGTGCGGAAGGCTGTTCAGCAGGCTTGTTATTTAGCCTGTGGATGCCATGCAGGCTTCCCTCCAGCCAAGCTCTGCATTCCCGAGTCTGGCTGCAACTAGGTATTTTTGGTGAATGACTAAAAAGTAGAGCAAATGTAATGTATTTACATATACAAACACAAATGTGTTTCTATTTAATTATGTAGTTTTCAGTTCTTTGTGTGACTTGATAGTATTTGACTTATCTGGTTGGCATTATCTAGTAGGTACACAGTTAAACAACTTCTTCAGGTTTTGTTCTAGATATCTGAATTGTGTAGACTCCAAAAGACAACTACAATTGGCCCTCCATATCTGTGGGTTCCACATCTGTGGATTCAACCAACTATGGATCAAAAATGTTTAAAAAATGGATGGTTGTATCTGTACTAAACATATACAGACTTTTTTCCTCGTCATTATTCCCTAAACAATACAGTATAACAAATATTTGCATGACATTTACATCGTGTTAGGTATTAATATTATAAGTAATCTAGAGATAATTTAAAGTATATGGGAGGATGTGCGTAGGTTATATGCAAATAGTATACCATTTTGTACAAGGGACTTCAGCAACCATGGATTTTGGTATCCGTGGGGTTCCTGGAACCAACCCCTCATGGATACTGAGGGGTAACTGTACAGTCTCCTGGTATCCATCGCAAACAAGATAAGCAAAATCCCAAACAGAATGCTGCCTTCACTTGCCTATTTCACCTTCTAACTGTGCTACATGTAATATTCCTTTCAAGAAAAGGCAAAAAAAAGTTATTTAAATAAAAAATTTATACTTTAATAAATGCATGGGATATAGAAGCGTCTTTTTGAAGAAAAGTAAGTAGAGCAAAAAGCTCCTAAACAGGGAAATCCAAATCTGATTAAAGAGAGAAAGGGCAGCACAATAGCGAGGTTAAGACTATGGGTGCTGGGTTTGGGTGCCGGTCCTGTGACCTTGGGCAAGCCGCTTAACATCTTTGTGCCTCAGTTTCCTCCTCTGTTAAGTAGGGATAAGAATAAACCCTACTCACAGGCTTGCTGGGAGAATTAAGATACTTTAGAACATGTGAAGTTCTTAGAACAGCTCCTGGCCCGTAGTGTTAGTATACGTTAGTACACGACCCCTCCCGAGTAAACCTGCCCAGCTTTCTCACCTGCTTGTCACAGACAGTGCCAGGGGCAGTGGGTTTTCAGAGCTCCCACTGGATGTTCACCTCTGTTTAAATCCACACTTGTGGCCAAATCAGGCAGAGATTTTTCCTTGAGAAGGCTCTGTCCTTACCACGGAAGGAAGGAGAGAAAGTTCCACTGACGGAGGACTGGCTCTAGCCAGGCTCTGTGCGAGGGCTACTCATGCAAAATGCTGTTTAACTGTCACGGCCACCTCTAGATATGTGTTCATGTTCCCATCAAAGAGGACCGGCACCTTGCCCAGGATGACACAGCTAGTTGGGGGCCTGGCTGATCAGACTCCGAAACCCGAGTTCTCTTGACCGCTTCATTTGGCTTTTCCGGCTGCCTGGGTCTGGAAGAGGCCTGCTTTGGTGGTCCCAATTGGGTTGGGTGGGCTTGGCGGGCGTGCCCTGGGTTGCCTCAGGACTGAGCAGAGTGGATCAGCGTGGACAGATCTTCCTGGGCCTGGAAGCCCAGAAACATCCAGCTAAATGCACATTTGCCCAGCGCTTGGCTGCGATGGCTCACAGACCCGACGTGGATCCCAGCAGCGCTTTGCCACGACGCAGCTGAGACGTCAGCAAGCTTTGTTTGAGTTCTCTAGTTCATGGAGCCTCTTCGTGATTAGAAACAGTCTTGTTGGTTTGAAGAATAATTATAACTATCTTTTCCTCACTCCCTCTGATTTGGTATACCAATTTTCTGGTTGATATTAGCACTCACATCATTTGCACATTTATGCAGTGGCAGTAATGCCAAGTAAACTGCAGAAGAAATGAATTCCTAAGGCATTTCCAGGCAATCGTAATGTACACTTTGCATGTGCAGCAGGCACACTGTTTGAATCAAGATTCCACAATTGGGATAAGCAAATGATGTCTTATATTTACATATTTTCTCCCTTTCCCCCACTAAAGTAAGGCCGCTTTACCTCTATTTTAAATCTTGAAGTTGAGTCTCCATTTTGAAAATTCTATCCTGTTGTAAGTGAGGTAATACAGCCCCAAGGCTTTCTGAGAATAGCATATATTAACAGCCTGTCTGTCAACCATACCAGCTTGATGGCAGCAGAATCCTGTGAGACAAGATGTGACTCAAGAGTCAGCACCAGTGGCGGTGGATGGGTGGGCCAGAGATGGCACCAGTGTTCAGGCTTGGTCGCTATTAGCATGTCCCATTACCTACTGCTTGTAGACATTCACAATGACAGATGCACCCCTTCAGGAGAAACACTGACACCATTCCCACACCTGTCCCTGGAGAACTATCCTAGCCAGATGGAGTACACACAAGCCCACCTACACGTCAGCCCAGCCAGACCCTCTGGCTCCCCCATCCACTCATCCATCCTGTCCCCCTGTATCTTTCTCTCTCTGTCTCTGTCTCTCTCTCTGTCTCTTATCTTGGATTGACCTGTGTTCCTCAAAAATTCGTGTGTTGAAGTCCTAACCACCATTACCTCAGAATGTAACCTTATTTGGAAAGAGGATCATTGCAGATGTAACTAGTTAAGATGAGGTCATTAGGGTCAGTCCTAATCCAATATAACTGATGTCCTTATAAAAAGGGGAGATTTGGACACAGAGACACTCACATGGGGAGAACAACATGTGAAGACGAAGGCAGAGATCCGAGCTTTGCTTCTACCTGTTGAGGAATGGCAAAGATTGTCCGGAAACTACCAGAAGCGAGGGGAGAGGCATGGAACTGATTCTCACAGTCATCAGAAGGAACTAGTCCTGCTGATGTCTTGATCTTAGACTTCTAGCCGCTAGAAATGTGGGACAATAAATTTTTTTTGTTGAAACAATCCAGTTTGTAGTGCTTGGTTATGGCAGCCTTAGGAAATGAATACACACACACACACACACACACACACACACACACACACGCACGCGTGCACTCCCTGGCTTGGGAGAGCCAGGCCTGGTTACTAACCACCTTCTCACAGCACGCTCCTTAAGGTGTCCAGGTGAGCTTCTCAGTTGTAACGAAGGTGGCTGCTGGGGTATTGGCCTGTGCTGTGGAAGCACCATGCAGGTGCCTTCCTTTTTAAAGTTATGTGCCTGTTCAAGAATAGAGAACTACAAAAAACGAAGAGAAAGAATCTGGTGTGAGAGTGCAGAGAGCGTGAATTTTGGGGGCAGCTGGACTGGAGTAATTTAAAATCCTGTCTCTGCCACTTTCTAGTTATTTCACTTCCCTGAGACTTCACTGCTTTATCGATATATTAAAATATATCAATATCAATATTTTCAACAACCCCTTTGGGCTTGTTGTAAGAACTAAAGAAAATATAGGTAAAGCTCTGAGCGTAGTGCTTGACTCACAAGAGGATAGCTGCCTTAATCATTATTATTAACAAACACTTTATGGGAAATCACCTAAGCATATTGTAGAAGACAATTCTTGGATTTACTTTCTGGCTTCATGGGAAGGGGGAGGAGGGGGAGGTGGAGACTGAATATACAGTCATGTTCTGTGTAACATTTTGGCCAAGAAGACAGACCACATATGGGATAATGGTCCCATAAGATTATAATACCATATTTTCACCGTAGCTTTTCTATGTTTAGATACACAACCACTTACCATTATGTTACAATTGCTTATAGCATTCAATACAGTCACATGCTGTACAGGTGTGTAGCCTAGGAGCAAAATGCTATACCATATAGCCCAGGTGTGTAGCAGGCTAAGCCATTTAGGTTTATGTAAGCGCACACTGCGATGTTTGCACTATGATGTTTGCACGACGAAATTGCCTAACAATGCATTTCTCAGAATGTGTCCGTGTTGTTAAGCAACACATGATTGTATATGTAAGTATTTTTTCTTCATTGTTTGTAAAAATTTTCCAGATTTTTTACTTTGAACGTGGATTTTACAAACAAGAAATTGATTTTTTAAAAAAGAGAAGTATTTTACTAAGTCCCAAATGACTAAACCAAGAATGAGATTCAGCAGTTTGATAACAGTTGAAGGTTCTTGAGAAAGATTCCTGTTGTACCTAGTTCATAGGATTTCTTTACATCTTGCTCAGATTGCATGTTTTTATAAATGTAGTGGTCTGCATTTCCAATTAATGTTTATGCCTAGCTGGTTTTAATATGTGGTTATATTTAGTAAGGGAAAATAAGAATAGATAGAAGAGCACTGTAACATATGGGCCATGCCCAGAACTGGGACTCATAGCCCAGGTGACCTGGGGCCGCCTCTGTTGGCTGCAGCGCGTGGTCTGTAAAATTCGGGGCCAGACTCCCCTACAGGGAGTGGTGTGAGGAGGGCAGTGGGGTAGGGGTGTTTGCACCCTAATCTCGAGTTTGACATGGTTCAACTGCATGAGAGCTGAGTGGCACAGAGTTGTGTTGCCAGATAACATGGTTTTTGTTTGTCATTTGCACCGCCCCCACCCCAGCACTGGCAGGGAGCCGGTGGGGGAAGGGTCCCGCCGTGTGGCGTGCTGAGCGGGTGAGTTGTCCGCACCAGAGTTTCCATTTCCCTCATTAAAGAAATGAAGTGGTACCTCCGCTGTGGGGACCTCGTGAGGATCACCAGCTCCAGGCCTGGAGCATCCCCTGGCAGTGGGAAGCTCAAGAGGAAGGGATGAATGGTGGGGGGGAAGCCCATTGCTGTTGCTAATTTTGCCCCCAGCTCTTGTGGCCCCCTTTCTTCTCTTTGAATGGTGTTTGGACTCAGCTTTTAGTTTGCTGAAACGAAGCTGTGCATGGAAGGTCGTTCTCGGCAAAACAAAACAAGAGCTCTCTGCTCCACAAGGCTTAGGGCAGGTGTTTTTGTATGTTTGGGATTTATTTTCACGTTCTAATCCCGTTACCAACAGAAAAGACTTCAGGGAGCCTCAGGTTTTATTACCATCTGGGCGCGGGTTAGCTGTCGTGTGTGGGATGCGTGGCCAGATGCCCCGGGCTCCGCGTGTCTCTTTTCCTTCCCGCTCCCCTTTCCCTCCGGGGGATGCTGGGAGCATCCAGCCTTGGCCTAGGAAGGGCAAGTGCCGAGGGTTCCGTTCTGTCTCGGGGTCTCGGGAGGGAAGCTGCCCAGCTTGTTGGTCCGAAGGAGGTGGCAGCCGAAGACAGTAGTGATAGGAAGAAGGAAAGAGGACTTGGATCCTGAGCACCCATTAGGTTGCCGCCCCCCGCCCAGCTGCCCGGCTGGCAGCGCCCCCAGACCCACCCTGTGCCAGCAACCTCCTCCCCACTGCGTGGCTGCAGTTCCCGGCCTAGCCAGCAGGGGTCTCACCAGTGTCGCGGCCAGGTCTGCACGCAGGTTAGAGAACCTTCTCCGGGCTCCTGAATCCCCAGCCCCGGAATGTCCCAGCAGTCTAATGAGACTTAGACACCACCTCCAGGCTCAGGCAGGGGAAGTGGCAGATCCAATGACAGAGGGTGTGTTGGGGCCCAGGCTGGGGCCAGAACCTTCTTGGGGTGGGGGGTGGGGGTGGGTAAGCGGGAGTGCAGAATAAAGCAAGAACATCTCTCCACTGAGAACGCTGATTAATGACTGAATGAAGGTTTGTTTCCTCAAAGAGCTTTTATTTTTTCTTGCAGAGTGGTCACACACAGTAACTTTACTAATTATTTGATATCACTGTGTTTGTAATAATAACAAGTTGGGCCCTTTGACATACAAAGTCCATGTTTAATTTAAAGCGTTCTTTTTCCATGAGAAGCAATACTGCGGTGTTCAAATCAATAGTTAAATGCTACACATCAGTGAAGTGCTGCCTGAAGTTAACCAGAAGTGTCACACTTAATAAAATGTAAATACTCCAGGAAAAGGGAAGGCTTTAAGCTTCAGAAGTAATGATATTAGAATAAGGGAAGGTGGGGAAATGAGAAGCATGCCATCAAATACTGGTGTCTGTTAGAGATGTCACCAAGAAGGGAAAAGGTAAGCCCAGGAAGGCCTCACAGTCTCACTAACATCGGTAGGGTGGCCGTCAGGGGCTCCGCTACAGTGCGGATATCACTCACTGATACCCAGGTGATGGTTGAAAGAGGTCTCCAAATCACTGCCCTGTGGCCCTGTTCATGGGCACAAAGGCACCACACTTGGATAGAGCTTTCAGGAATGGATGCTTGTTTCCAGAGGAGTCTGAGCTGCTCGTACCCCTCGCCACCCAGATGAGCAGGCCTTTATAACAGCAGAAGTGCTTCGTTTTCTGCTGACTACTACTTTATATGAAAAATGTCAATAAGCCACTCTTGAGCCATTAACCTTTTAAAGCTGTGTGTTATTAAAGGATAATTTCTTTTCAGTATGTCATTTTCTTCCCCGTATAACACATTTCCAACACTCACATCCCTTTGAACAGAAATTTAAATAGATTGCTGTAGAATAATTTTGCACGTGAACCTCCCCACTGTGGACCTCGTGTGGCACTTGGCCATTGGGCTTAAGTCAAATGAAATAATATGATACGTAGATATACGTCTGTGCTGCTCGACCTTTGGTAAATACCCTGGGGCACCTGTACTTGGGGAGTACTTGGGGTACTCCAAACCACAGGATAAAAACTTGCATCTTTCTGAACAGTCAGTTTTACTCAAAGATTTAGTAGGGGGGAAATTAGTCTGTAAAAAAAACGTGGATATGTTCTAGAGTAGAATTTTAAAGTTTCATAAACCTTTTAGACAAGGCACATTTTCACACACTTGGCACAAAGCTCTGTCCTTAGGTTCCCTTGACCTATCCCGCTGTTGTATCCCGTGGGGTTAGTATTTTTTTGTGGTTTTATCATTTTGTCATTCTTGCAATATTATTTTATCATCACGAACTAGAGGTGAGAGACAGAAGCGGATGTTTGGTTACGAAGTGCAAACTAGCCAGTGGTTTCCAGTGCAGCGCAGCCACCTCGTGATCACCGGCGGGTCTCAAAAGACAGGTTCCTTTGCCTTCTCCGAGGGGATCCTGATTCAGTTGGTCTAGGGTAGGTCTCCCAAATCTGCATTTTCAACATGCACCCAAAGTGATTCTGGCCCGTAGCTAGACTTGGGAACCAAAGAACCAAACAGTTTATTTTAACTGTGGACACTGGGCAAAGAGCTGCACACGGGTATCCCACGGACCATATAGAAGAGGATTTTTGGTTTTTTGAGTTTCGGTTTTTTGCCTGTAGCATTTTGTTGTTGTTGTTGTTACTTTATATTAGTTGCCAACGTTTAAAATCAGGGTATTTCATAGCTTTTCTTTAAAACTCAGAAGTCAGGACAATACCGAGCCTGCCTTCTCTCCAAAGCCCAGGGCCTCGGCTGAGCAACGGCTGCCTTTCTCGGATGGCGCGTGCTCTCTGGGACTCCAGGCGCCCCCCCAGTGGGCACGTGGCCGTGCGTCCTGTTCTGCAGTCACAGCCTGAGCAGCCGAGTCCCACATGCCCTTTCCCAGAGAGCAGGAGTCTGCTGTGCCCACTCCCCCTGCTGCCCTCGAGGGAACAGCGACCTGGGAAGTGGACCACTTCAGAGAGGACTTAAACTGAGGAGTTATTGGGACTCAGAATCATCTCCTCTGCTTAGTACTTCTTGTCTTTGGGTTGCCCTCTCCCAAAACACACACACGGCTCCCTCATGGCCGTCACAGTGGGCGTGCAGTCCCAGAGCGCCCCTTCTGACCAGTAAATGTCATGGGCCTGAGCCCCCATTTTCCTCTCACCACTGGTCCCCTCCTAAACTCTAGGTCCATCTGTGTGTAATGTATAAAAAGGAGCCCAAACACCGGTAGGAAGTAGTTTTCATAGGAGAACGTGTTCAGAATTACAAACAACAGACGTGGAGCAGTGGACCTTCAGAGCATCAGACTTGTAGACCCGCGGAGAGGCTGTGAGAAGCAGGCGCTTCAGGTACTGCCCGCCTGGGCTGGCCCTGCTCAGGATTCAGAAGCGTGGGGACCCAAGCTCCTGCTGTCTTCTAAAATATTTCAGTGACTCTCTTTGATTCCATCATGTCAAAGGACACCACTTGGATTAGTCACTTGACAAGATTGCAGTGTTTCTCTAACTTTCTCTTCTGGTTGTTGAAGGCCCGATCACATTTCTCTCACCTAGCAACTTCCTCTTGATAGATTCTAAAGTTCTTACAGAAGATTGTGTCTTCCCTCGTTTATCTGAGTCCAGGTAAAGTCACACAGGCAAGTGACTGTCAATAACCTTTAAAAGGCAAAGAACATTTTCCTATTAAAATTCAACTTCTCTCTTGTCTTACCTAGACTGATTCTTTCTGGGTTCTGAGCATGTACAATTTAGGCTCATGATATCTCTAACAAATCCAGAAACAATGGACACAAGCTGCTGGAGTGGGGGTACATTCCTGTGCCCCTTTTTTTCTTGGCAGCAAAGCCACCAGATGGCCAGCACTGACTAAGCTAAGCCCAGTCTTGTGGTCTGGAATTCCAGTCTCTTATTCGGAGCAAATCACCATTTCCATGCAGGGTTCCCAGGCTCCTTTCTATCCACCTCTCAGAGCACTGACGGTTATTGGCATCTGCCTCCAGTTCTCTCCATCAAGCGCAGGCTGGGAGTTCAGTGGTATCTTTTTAATTCCTCCGACATAAAAATCAGACAAAAATCAGAAAACATTCATTCTCATCCCACACCTGTTAGAATGGCTATTAACAAAAAGATAAGCGATAACCAGTGCTGGAGGGTGTGGAGAAAATGGAACCCTAGGACACATTGGTGGGAATGTAGATTGGTGTAGCCACTATGGAAAATAGTAGGGAAGTTCCTAAAGAAGTTAAAAACAGAACTACCACGTGACTCAGCAATCCTTCTTGTGGGCATGTACCAAAAGGAAATGAAATCGCCACCTCATAGAGATAGCTGCATTCCCATGTTCATTGCAACATTATTCACAATAGCCAAGACGCGGAAACAACCTAAGTGTCTGCTGATGGATGAATGGATAAAGAACACACACAGAGCGGAATATTAGTCACCCTTAAAAAAGGAGATCCTGCCATTTGCCACAATATGGTTGAAACTGGAAAACATGCTAAATGAAATAAGCCAGACAAAGAAAAAAAATGCATGATCTCACCTATATGTGGAGTTTGTTTGTTTGTTTAAAATCAGATACACAGAATAAAATGGTAGTTACCCAGGGCGGGGGTGGGGGAAGGAAATGGGGAGATGTAGGTCAAAGGATACTAAGTAGCAGATATGTAGGGTGAACGGGTCTGGAGATCTAATGTAGGACATGAGGACTATAGTTAATAATATTGTATTCGGAATTCAGGAATTTTGCTGAAAGAGTATGTCTTAGGTGCTCTTGCCACACACACAAAAATGAGTATCTGTGAGTTGATGGATATGTTAATTTGCTTGACTTTGGTAACCATTTCACTTTCTTTGTGTATATCAAAACACCATGTTGGGGCCGGGCATGGTGGCTCACGCCTGTAATCCTAGCACTCTGGGAGGCCGAGGCGGGTGGATTGTTTGAGCTCAGGAGTTCGAGACCAGCCTGAGCAAGAGCAAGACCCTGTCTCTACTAAAAATAGAAAGAAATTAATCGGACAACTAAAAATATATAGAAAAAATTAGCCGGGCATGGTGGTGCATGCCTGTAGTCCCAGCTACTGGGGAGGCTGAGGCAGGAGGATCGCTTGAGCCCAGGAGTTTGAGGTTGCTGTGAGCTAGGATGACGCCACGGCACTCTAGCCCAGGCAACACAGTAAGACTTTGTCTCAAAAAAAAACCAAAAAAAAAAAAAAAAAAGCCATGTTGTACACCTTAAATATATAGAATTTTAAAACAGACAACATTCATGTTAATTTAACTGTTGGAAAAAATGTAGACTCAGATATGCCAGACATATCTTCTGATATATCCCAATTTCATATATTTAATCTTAACAAAGGACCAGATGTTCTCATTTTCATTCAGGGAATATGTTAATCAGAGCTACATGTTTAACCACTGTATTTTACCCAAATTTCACTGAAATATATAGTGTACAAGGAGTATCCCTGGGGCTAATTAATGTTTAAAAATACTTATTTAAAGTAGGCAGAAGTTGTATACATTTCTAGAAAAAATTAATAAATGGGAAGAGAGTGGTCTTGCAAAAGAGGATGTTTTTATCAGTTTCATCATGATGACACCCTGAGAATAAAAATACTAACCAGCCAGGGAGATTCTGTGTTTTTTCCCAGGGTGATCTAAGAGGTTTTGGTGAAGGTGGAAGTGGGGGTACAGTGTTTATTTCTGTGCGGTACATCAAGTAGATCACGTTCAGGCTGGTGGTATCTGCCCAGGCTCTACAAGGGCATCACAGCACTTCAGAGCCCTGCGCCTCTGAGGATGACATGTTATTTACCAGTCGTAGGCTCACTGTCATGTGCTGGGAGATGCTTTGTGGGTTACAGCACCGATGCTGGAGTGTTGCTGGGATTGCTCCAAAAGTCCTTCACAGAGAATGGCAGAGGCCACACGTGGAACTTAGCTATCTGAGAAGAGGCAAGCTTTATCCTTGCTGTTTGATGGTGAAGATATACCTGTCTAGAATAATTCACTTCAGTAAATATGGATTGAGCCCCTACTTTGTGTCAGGTACTGGGCTAGGCAGTGGCGATTCTGATATAAAAAGACATTCTCTGTCCCCAACGAACGTACACCTTAATAGGACAGAGAGGCTTCTAGGATCATTATCAATACCACAGAGAAGTGGCCCTAGGCTCGGAGGAATGAGGAGGGAGCTTCACAAAGAACGTAGCCTCTGAGCTGGGTTAGTAACGAGGAGAAGTTCTCTGGTGCACAAGGAGGGAGAAGGGCAGGCAGCCAGGAGGTGCCGCAGCACAGAGCCTCAGGGTGGCGTTCAGGACCTCGGGAGCCTGGGTCTGGGCGGAGCATGGGGGAGGGTGCTGGAGAGCAGAGGAGGAGGAGGAGGAGGTCAGCAGGGGCTGGCGCTGGACCGTGAGGAGTCATAAGAGTTGGGCTAAGGACTTGAAGTTAATTCTACAGGCAGGGAGGAGCATGATGTCACTGTGATGCCAGGGTGGAAGACTGCAGACACCTGCCTTCTGGGAGCGGGGTCAAACCCTGCCCCGTCCTGGCTAAGTCACACCGTCTGGTGATCTTGGCAGTCAAAGCGTCATGCTTTAACTCACTTTCATCCCATCTAGGTCACACTTTCCAAGTCAAGACCCCGTGCTGGGTGTGTAGGCAGGAGATTCAGAGATGGATAGGAAACCAGCCCTGGCCATCTGGCCATTAGAAGTCCACGGACTGGCTGGGGGGACAAAGAGGGGAGGGGACAGACGTGGCCAGACCACTCATTGCAAGGAGTAATAGCTTGTCGTATGAAGCAGTGGGAACAGCGGTGGTGGGGAGATTCATTTCCCATGCAAGATTTCAGATGGTTTATACAGTGGCTGGAAATTTCAGATCCCCCAAACTTCTACTGCTTTCTTCTGTAGATATTTATTATACTTTATTTAGTCTCTTTTTTGAAAGTAAGACAGGAAGAGTTTTCTTTTTCCTCTCCCTTTTAGAGCAGTGAGAAACAGATCCCAATTGTTTACTAAAGCCACACTTGCAAAACAACTTTTTCTTAAGAACCTTTACACTGAACAAGATTTCAAATATAGTTCCTGCACTTAGTTCTTCATGAACTGGCTCTGTCTTTGCTAAATGGCACAGGGAAAGGGGGTTGTGAGCAACTTTATTGTAAATAACGGATTCCACTTTCAGCTAGCTGACTTGAGTGTGTCCGGGCTGACAGTGTGGGCCCAGATGGCCCTGCTGGGTGGGGCGGCGCGGTGATGGTGTGTGCTAAATGTGTCTCTGTGGTCACGACGCCTGGGTGGTGATGGATGCAGACCAAGGCGGGCCGGCTGCTACCCCAAGTGCGAGTCCGCGCACCTGTGCCAGGGTCGACTTTGTACGCGTGAAGCTGAACAGGTTTATTTCTTTATTTCTCAGAGTTTATTATTTTAATCTTTCGGGAGGGAAGAGGGAGAGGAGAAAACAGACCCTCTTCAACAGAAAGCTGTTGTTTGAGAACCCGACCTCTGTCCCACGTGTCCTCAGCTCCTCCAGTACATTCCACGTTAATTATAACCTACGCTGCTACCGCAGTTTGCCCTTTGGTGTCCACAGCTTTGGAAAACAGACACACTGTGATTGTGGAGTGGCCGTGTTTGCAAGAGCGAGCTGGGGAAGGGAAAGCAGCAGCCCTGCCAAGCCCAGGGGCTGCTCTGGGCTCAGACCGCAGGGAGCGAAGGCATAGAGGCGGCTTGGAGACCCCAGACTTTGAGCCGAGAGGCCCGGGGAGGGGTCCTGGGAGCAGGTGGTGTGGGGAATGCGGGCAGAGAGCGAGTCTTTCAGGCTGTCTGATGCTATCGCAAGGCACGAGAGCCGTCATTGTCAGGACCCGAAGGAAAGGAATAGCCCCCCCTCTGGCACGTGGCTCCGCAGCAGGGGCCAGTGCGGCGAGGAGAGGGCCCTGGAGACCTTGCCAGCAGCTGGCTCTTCATCTGCTCTGCCACTTTGAAAGCAATTGTGGGCAAACATATATAACATAAAATTTGCCATTTTAACCATTTTTAACCATTTTTTCGATTCACAATGTTGTATGACCGTCACCACTATCTGTTTTCCAAAAATGTGCATCACCCCAAACAGAAACTCTGCGCCCATTAGGTAGTAACTCTACATTTCCCCTTCCTCCCCAGCTCCTGGCAACCTCTGATCTACTCTCTGTCCCTATGAATTTGCCTATTCCAGATACTTCATATCTGTGCAACTATACAATATTTGTCTCTTTTGTTATTCTCCGCTGCCACCAGGCCCTGGAGCACATTGTTCCTTGCCCGCCCTGGCGCCGGGGCTTTGGGACTCCATGGGTCCCTCCTCCTTGTTGATCACTACAGTACTGTCCGCGGCCCTTCCGGATTCCCCTCAACCAGCCCAGTCTCCCCCTGACCAGAACATTTGGCGTGAAGCTCCTTTCCGCCCAGCCTGTCTGCTGCGTGTGTACGGGTCATCTGTGCCGGGGCCTTTTCTCCCCGACATTGCCCTGTGCGGTGAGAAGCTGCTGCGCCGTCACAGAGGAGACGCTCAGAGCTGGGTTTGTCCTGGCGAATGTTCACTCGCGAGGCACTGAGAGGGAGTAGAGGACAGTATCATAAAAGGAGGCTCCGGGGCCAGGCTGCCTGGGTTCGAATCGGACTTCACCACGAACTAGCTGGGTGGCTTACACTACATTTCTTAACCCCTGTCAGCCTCAGTTTCCCTGTCTATAACATGGGGATAATCATAGTACGTACCTCACAAACTTGTGAAGGATAAATGTGCCAGCATGTGGTGCTAGGTCAGCGTTTGCCATCATTATTGCCATTATTGTAACCTGCGTTACAAAGTTTTTGTGAGAATGAAATAATTCATATAAACTGTTTAAAACGTGACTGGCATGTAATAAGCATTTAGTCACTGTCGGCTACCATGATGCCTGTGTGCTTTACATGCATGGATTACAGCGAAACCAGCTCAGCACTGAGACTGGTTTGTCTTCCACTTAAAGTTGCCACTGGTCTGGTGTAGGGGACTGGGCCACATCGGGGCACACACAAACTAACCTGCCTGCGTTTCCTGTTCTTTTCTTCAAAACAACAGGGAAGTGGGAAGTCCTGACAGATAAATGCCTCGGGGACCCCTCCTCAGGGGTCTGCTGAGCTGAGAATTGGAGCTGCATACGTTTGGGCATGTTGTCTCAATGGATAGCAGTCTTTGCGTTTTCACCCTTTTTCCATTTTGAATCTGGAAACGAACCACACAAATTTGAATTCTTTCCGACCTCAAGCTAAAGATCCTCACATTCTATCTCAATTTAGAACACTGAGTGGGCTTTACTGTTTATCTGGGTACCTACAGTTTCAATCAAGATTCTCATTTTTTTAAACCCACAGAAGAAAAGTTACCCTCTATGAAACCCAAGCTTTACAAAACTTGTCGCTGTGTTCTGACTGTAATTGCAGTTACAAGGCAGCCTCAGCTGTGCTTGTTAAACAGCCGTGTGAAATATTACCAGGGCACAGGGAAGGGCTGGGGCTGGAGAAGGAGTGGCCTTGCAAATCTGCACTGCATGCTGAAGAAATGAGGGCTCAGACTGGATGGGAAATTGAACTCCAGTTTCCCAAAAGCAGAGGAAATGTTTGTGTGTGCACGTGGGTGTACGTATATTTTGTGTTTGTATTCCTGTGTGTACCCATATCTGTGTCTATTATATGTGTAAGTATGTGTGCCTGTGTTTGTTGTGTGTGTGCTTGCATGTATGTGCCGGTGTATGTTGTGTGCATGCATGTGTGTATACATGTGCATATGCACGCGCATGTGTATGTTGGGGGATGCACTGGGACAGAGCATGGTTTCAGGGGATCACATGTCGTTTCCCCCCACTTGGAGCCCTCCGAGCACCATGTCTTCACCCTTATAGTGCTTTTCTCTGGCCACATGTACTCCCCTGCTAGACATGGGCCAGGACCACAGCAGAGGGATCCCCCAATCTCCCCTAGGTGGTCCCAGGCTCAGCAGGTACCCTCTAAAAGTATGTCAGAACAGCATAATATTCCGATGAAGGTCAAAAGGGTTTGCTTTTGTCTGTGTGCAAGGGGTGGGTAAAGGCTTGGGTGAAAACCGAACATCAATAAATTCTTGCTGAAGATGGAGTGCCATCAGTCTAATTTCTCCTCTTGCCTTTGCCTTGGACCCTAGCAGCAGCACTGCTATATATCACATATTGAGTTGGGTCTCTGAGCCCCCAGTCTCTCCCTGGAAACAAGCAAGACCTTCTCTGGAGCCGCTTGAGTTCCTCTTATCTGGGAATACAGGCAGGGAGGGAGGGGCTTGCTAAATGGTTCTTTCCCCACCAGACCTGGTGAATGTGGCTTCTAAAAACACCCTGGCTCATTTCTGCTGAGCTGCTGTGAGAATCAGACTCACCAAGTGGATACGAGAGTGCCCTGCAGTGAAGGCTGCCCACCAGCAGCTCAGCAGGAGGCAGCAGACCTCGGGGCCTTACCAGGGCACTCCATGGCTGCTGCTACCTGCAGGCCCTTGCACTGTCGTGGCTCGTCCCGAGAGCTATCTGACATGCTGTGCATGCATAAGCGCATAACCAACAGCGTCACTCGAGGAGTTGCCCACAGCATGACCCGAACAACCCTTTCCCCAACACCACACACACGAGCACTGAGAACTGGGTGTGGAGCCCTTCAGTCTAGGAGACAGGACTTCAGGTCTCTCCTCCCTCCCTCCCAAATCGTATGGAGTACAGGTTCTGCGCTGGACCTGGTACTAGACAGTGGAAGGGAGGGAAGGAGAGCTCACATCAGCCTGCTGTGCACCAGGTGTCCACATGTTACTTCATTAATTCTTCGGCAATCTTCTGAGGCATTACAGCCCCTGCTGTTACAGGGAGAAAGCTGAAGCAAAAGGAAGAGCAATTGCATTTGCGAGCATGCACTTTGTTCCAGGGACTGTCGGGCGCTGCGTCACCTCCCGAGTAGAGCATGGTCTATGGGATGTAATGGTTAGCTCGGGTGGAGCTGGGGCCAGAGCACAGTTTCACTGACTCAAAGTCCTCACTCTTTCCTCTACCTTCTTGCTACTCAGAAGTGTGGCCTATGGACCCGCAGTGTCAGCGTCGCCTGCGGGCTTATCAGCAGTGCAGAATCCCAGTCTGCATTTCACCCAGATCCCCGGACAGGAATGTCCCGTGCACAGTAACATCAGGGAGGCACTGCTCTTCCTCGAGCAGCTCTCAGGAGAGAGAACCCTGAGAGGGGAAGCGGAGGCACAGTGGGATGAGCTGAGAAATCGCCCTAGAGGTACAGCGCAGCGCTGAGCTACCAGGAGTGCTGTGGAGAAGCAGCACTCTCTGACAGAGTCGCGTCAGCAAATGCCGTCCCAGCCTGTGCGGAGAAGGGAGGACGCAGCCTGGAGGTCCCTGCCCATGTGGACAGCGGCGGCTCTGCTGGGGGAGGACAGCATGAAGACGGGAGGCGTCGGCACCCACACAGTCAGGGCCCCTCGTCCAGAGGCCGGGGCTGTGGGGGGTGGGACTCGCAGCCATCTCAGTGCCGCCTCGGTGACACATTTGCAGCAGCGGGGAAGCCTTTCTGGGGAGGGTGGTGAGTGTGGGACTGAAGGGCTTGGTTCGGTAAAGGTTCCCTGAGATCCCACGAGGTGTCCAGCTCTGTACGGGGTGTGGGGATGAGTCAGACGGCGGCTCTCCTGTGTCAGCGTTTGTGTCTGGACAGAACGAGGGGCGAGGGAGCCTGGTTGGGCCGCTCCGGGCCTGCGTGCCTGTGGGCAGGTGTCTGTCGGTCTTGGGCAAAGGGCCAGGTGACTCTGAGGAGGTGAGGGAGGCGGCCCTGAGAGGGGCGGGAGGCTGGGAGACGCCAGCAGGGCCAGGGGTGTGGATGTGGTTTGAGCAGAGTGCAGACAGGCAGGCAGGGCTGCGGGGCCTGGCCTGGCTGTGCCGCACAGTTTGTTCCTTTCCTCCTTCGCCTCCTTCCCAAGGTGTGTCCACAGCCGAGGTGTCTTCATGCCTTTCCCTCAGGCTGAGGCCTGGGAGGAGGAGAGGCCAGTGTTGGAAACTTTGCCCTTCCAGTTCCATGGTCTCCCCAGCAAGACAGCCCACCGGGTTCCACACAGGGAGGGGGGGCCGCTATCCCCAAGGGGAGCAGCTCAGACCCTCCCTTCATCGCACTGGGGTCCTTGGGTGTTGGTGCCTGCATGGGCGAGGGCTGAGGATAAGCTCCCGGTTAGTCTGGACGTGGTTCCGGTCAGTGCACGTCTTGCCTAGTGCCTGAACGGCTGTGGAGACAAGTGCAGAGAGAGGGCAGCCAGGAGCCCCTGAGGAGGCCAGAGAATTCCAGAAGAAAGGCCTTAGGAGCAGCATCCCTCAGAACTGCTATTGTTTTCGGAGGATTCTAATTACTTTGCGCGGGTAGTGGCTTGAAGTTGCATCTAATTTTAATGCCAACTTTGATCTGGTTTTTAAAAATTCCGCTCTGCACATTCACTCAAATCCCAGTTGACTGTTCCGGTAGCTCCGTCCTGATAGAGCTAAGTCACTCTGCTGGCTCCAGGCAGCCCCTGGCACACCTGTGTAGACAGCCAAATAGAGTGCGAGGTGGGGAGAGGTTCGGGAGAATCATCCAGAAGGCCTGGAGAAGAGACTCTAGCAGAGCAGACCTGAGGAGGAGCCAAGGGCACATTCCCAGTTTCGAGGGGGAAAATGTCTCCCTGGAAAGTAAGCGCGACTGGGCAGGGGGCAGGAGAGGAGCTCGGGCGTGTGCAGCCTGAGGAGCGTGCACTGCAAAGGTGGTTGGCTTCAGGTCACTTGGAAAGGAGGCCACCACAGGCCAGCAGCGCCAGCTGCCCCTGCCCCTCTCCCCAGCCCGCTCCTGTGTCTGGGGAGAATGCACCGAGGCAGCAGGGGGTGGGCATGGCACTGCCCTGCGGAGGCCTGGATGGTGGCTGACATGAGTTAAGAGCCAGAGCCACAGCGCATCTGAGCTGGGAAGGCCGGGCAGACCACTCTTCTTGTCTGGGTGGGAGGATGCAGCCCAGAATCTGGGCAGGACCTGGCCAGTGTCACTGTGCAAGTCAGTGATGATCAGAACAGCCACTGCTGCTCATCCTGTAGCTGGAGTGCTCAAGAGGGAACCCAGACACGAGGCTCTCATCTGCCCTCATCCCCTGCGTCTACCGGCCCTCAGAGCCAGGCATGATGCCAAGCATCCCTGACTCTGCCACTTTTCTCCACCCTCCACACTACTACCCTCCTCCCTTTCACCTTAACAGCCTCCTGCCTGGTCCTGCTTCCTCCAGCCCTGCCTCCTCTGCACCACTGCCCACCGGCCAGGGTGACCTTTCTCGTGCACAGGCTGCCCTGTGTCACACCCTTTGTTGTGCTCAGCATCAGATCGGCCCGCCGACCTTCCTGACAGGGCCTGTCCTGCACTGGCCCCTGCTTGAACTCAGGCCTCTGGCTCCACAGCCCCCGCTGCTAACTGCTGTGCTTGAGCAGAACTGGGCAGACTCTGCCCCTGCAGGTCTGTGGTCCCTGCTGAAGGAGCCTCCGTTCCAGGGGAGGAGGGATGGGGGAGCAGCGGAGTTCCAGACCTGGCTGCTTTGATGAGTTGTTTATTTTCTGAAGCAGACAGCTCTGATAAACCCCCAGTAATGTTGCTCCTAGATCCAGCTTAGCACGATTGCCATCTGAGCCAGCCTGTCAGAAGGACAGATTGTTTCGCAGATTTTCTTCTTCTTTTTTCAACCTTTAAAAAAGGAAAAAAAAAAAAATTTAGAAAGCAAAGACAATGCAGTGGAGTGCTGAGAGGCTTTGGGGCATGCTGTGCGGCCAGCCACGTGGGGATGCTGGGCAGGCCAGAGGTGCGCTGGATGTTCGGGTGGGCTGGAGACCAGGTCTGCTTTGCTCTGGTGCTCTGTCTGCTCGAACGGCCTTTAATGCACCTGCCCCTGTGCACAGGCCCCAGGCAGCCCTTGGAAGGAGAGAGGCTTAAAAAGTCAAGTGTGGTTCTTGTGCATGTTGGGGCATCCCAGAGTTATAATGAGGGGCTGGCCTCCACGAGGCCTGCACAGCACCAAGGGCAGAGGTGAATGGGGACAGCTGCTTCAGGGGCCAGCCTTGGGTGGGGAGGAGGCCAGCCCAGCAGCTCTTCAGGTGCCTCCTTACTGTCTCGAGCAAGAGGTCAGTGCTCACAGCAGCCAGGCCACAGCCACAGCCGAAGGGTGATGATGGTGGTAGGACCTGAGAGTTTTGAACCAAACTCTGGGCCAGCCCCTGACGCAATGGTGAGAATGAGCCTGAGTATAGGGGTGGTCTTGCTGCATCAGTCCTGGATTCTACGAGGGTTGTCACCATACATAGGTTGTGGCTCATAACTGCCCACCACAGCCCACGAGTGTGCCAGGGCTCTCCGAGCGGTCAGGGAGCATGTGCGGCTAAGCCAGGCTCCCTTGCTGTGTTTGTCGAATAGACCTGGACAGACTCTTCCCCAACAGGTCTGTGGTCTCTGCTGAAATGTGCTGGGAGGCTTAGAGGTGGGGAAAGAGCCTCCACTCCAGAAAATGAGGGTTGGGGGAGAAGCTGAGAGTCCTCGCCTGGCTACCTTTGATGAGCTTGTTTTCTGAACCGGCTTGGAGCCAGGGTGGCAGGGCCAGGGATGGGGACCAGGACTGTGATGCTGGTGCCCAGTCACCATCCCCAAGAGGTGCAGAGAGGCCCGAAAGGGGTGGAGCCAGGGGCAGATCCGGATGTCATCTCTCCAAAGCCCATGCTCCTCTCCACCATTCTGCAGGGACCTCTCTCAGCCTCCTTTCGTCCCCAGCTTGAACTTTCAGATGGCAATTGCTTCTTTTCCTGCTTGACCTCAGGCAAGAGGATTTGAGTGTTTGAATAATGTAAATCCCACGGGGATTGCCCTTTGCTTTGGAGAAGGTTACATCCACATGAAGACTCTGCAGCCGCTCGGATGAAGCACAGACTGGAGATTTTCAGTATTTTGAGAGACTGGGAGTGGCTGCTCCTTTGGCCTCTCTGTCCTACCCTCGGCTTCTATGACTGGTGGGAGCTACTGTCTTGGGCACCGTCAGAGAAGCTTCCCTGCCAAGAGCCGAGGTGTGCTGTCCCCATCATTGGGAATGGCTGTCCATCCGGGGTGGGCTCACAGGACGAGGGTCTCTATCAGGGAATGTCCTAGGCCCCGATGCCCGATTGAACAGATGGGTTGGAGTGGAAGGCTATGGTTTGGTGTCAAAGGCTGAAGGAGTCCTGTGATTATGTGTAGTGGGAGAAGTTTTGGCGAGAACATCCTCGGTGGTTAAACTCACTAAATTGTTAAACTCACTGTTGATTGATGACTTGGGTATAGGGATGATCCTGACTTCCGAGAAGGAGTTGGTGGGGAGACAGGCCTCTGGTGTGGCGGAAAGCCAAGCGTGGGTTCCCCAGGGGTCATCTTGACAGGGTGGGGGTGAGCTGCGCATGTGGCTGAGACCTAGGGCCTGTGCCGTCTGTGACCTGGGGGAGGGGAGGGGTCCACAGCACTGCTGCTGTTGGCAGGGGTGGGGGCAGGGGCCTTGGCTGAGGGCAGGTCTGGAGAGGTTTCTTCTGGCCCCCTCACTCCTTCAGGGAGGGAGGCAGAAAACTATGTCTGATCCACCTCTGTTTCCTGAAACGTGAATCTACAAATACCCAAATAGGACAACACTAAGAAGGACTCAGCAGAAACAAGCAAGTACAGTGGTCGCCACCGCCCCTTGACACGCACGGCATGTTGCTGAGGTCCTTATGATGGAAAACCACCCAGACGCTCCACACTGGATACGTGGTGGGGCTGTGTCAATACACGGAGTAAAAGCAAGTAACAGCAACGGCAGTGTTGTATACACACAGAGGACACGGTGGGGAGGGCAGTCACTGGCATCCGGTGATCATCATGTTGCCTTGAAGTTCACCCCCAGAACCTTCATGGGCGGTAAATCCTAGTCCCAGCATAGAATTGTAGGCTTTCAGGGCTGAAAAGGATCCTTGGGCCGATTAGTCCATTTAGTCCAGGAAGCGAAGTGACTTGCCCAAGGTCACCTTGCTGGTGGGTGCAGAGCCAAGTGGACCTGGTGCAGGGCCCACTGCCTGCCACAGATGACAGGGAAGTGTGTGTGGCACAGAGCAGCAGTCCCCAACCTTTTTGGCACCAGGTACCGGTTTCGTGGAAGACAATATTTACACGGACAAGGATGGGGTTGGGGAGGGGGAGCTCAGGCGGTGATGCCAGCGATGGGGATTCGCTCACTCGCCTGCTGCTCACCTCCTGCTGTGCCCTGGCCCCCCGCTCTGTTCCTAAGTTTAACAGAAGACAATTTTTCCACAGACCAGGGGTTGGGGACCACGGGCATAGACAATCCACTCTGCTTCTTGCTGAGCTTGAAGCACACCCATGTCTTTCCTTATCTCATCTCAATGTGTTGAGTATAGTCACCTGTTTATAGTCAAGAAGCCTCAAGCACAGAGAGTTTTAGTGCCTTTTCCAGGGTAGTAAGCAGAAGACCAGGATTTGACCCCTAGACCTGGACCGTCTGCCCCAGAACCTGCATTCTTAACCCCACGTACACTGGTAGCTATTTCAAGGCAGTGGAAATCTGACGCGTGCCTGCCGCCGGCCCCGCCCCAGGCTGACTGCTGCCCCGGGAGGGCAGGGGGCAGGGCTGGGCCTTCCGTCCCGTCACAGCGCTGTGACAGTGAGCAGGCGGGACAAGTGCTAGCACAGAGTCTGTATGCAGCTGGCAAGTGGCTGCGCAGGCTGCCGCCAACTATTTTATGGCCATTTTCAGGATAAAATAACGTCTTTGCTACTCTTGCGGTTTTCATCTATTTATACAAATAGTAAAAACACTTTTTTTCTTCTGAGTATGATCCTCCGACCGGCAGCCTCAGCATTCC
>RJWJ010014479.1:0-37469 GCA_004363605.1 Indri indri | reverse complement strand
AATATGTTAAAATAAAAAAAGATATAATTAGATAAATAGATAGATAGATAGATGGAGATATTCAGATAGACAGATCTATTTACACACCGGGATTTTTTTTTGCAAGAATGTTTGTCATAGCAAAACCTTGGGAACAACCCAAACGTCCATCAAAGGGACAAATAAATAATTTGTTGTGTGGTTACATAGTGGACTATTACACAGAATTAGAATAAACAAATATTGCCACATGTGACAACACGGATGAGTGCCATGAGCAGAATGTTGAGCAAAAGAATACACCCTGTAGATTCCATCTACGTAAGTTCAAAAAACGCAAAACTAGGCCGGGCATGGTGGCTCACGCCTGTAATCCTAGCTCTCTGGGAGGCCGAGGCGGGCGGATTGTTTGAGCTCAGGAGTTCAAGACCAGCCTGAGCAAGAGCAAGACCCCGTCTCTACTAAAAATAGAAAGAAATTAATTGGACAGCTAAAAATATATAGAAAAAATTAGCCGGGCATGGTGGTGCATGCCTGTAGTCCCAGCTACTCGGGAGGCTGAGGCAGGAGGATCGCTTGAGCCCAGGAGTTTGAGGTTGCTGTGAGCTGGGTTGACGCCATGGCACTCACTCTAGTCAGGGCAACAGAGGGAGGCTCTGTCTCAAAAAAAAAAAAACCAAAAAACAAAAACGCAAAACTAATCTAAGCCTCTAGAATTCAGGACAGCGTTACCCTGGGGGTGGGGGTGGCTAGAAGGAGCGTGATGGTGCCAGGAGTGCAGTGACGGTGACGGTCTGCTTCTGGCCTGGGTGTGGGTCACACAGCTGTGCTCACTTTGTGAAAAGGCCCTGAACTGTACACTTATGAATTGTGCACTTTTCTGAATGAATATTGTACTTGAAGAAAAAGTTTACTGAAGGCTGGGCATGGTGGCTCACGCCTGTAATCCTAGTACTCTGGGAGGCTGAGGCAGGAGGATGGCTCAAAGTCCGGAGTTCAAGACCAGCCTGAGCAAGAGTGAGACCCTGTCTCTACTAAAAATAGAAAGAAATTACCTGGACAACTAAAAATATACAGAAAAAATTATCTGGGCATGGTGGCACATGCCTGTAGTCCCAGCTACTCGGGAGGCTGAGGCAGGAGGATCGCTTGAGCCCAGGAGTTTGAGGTTGCTGTGAGCTAGGCTAACGCCATGGCACTCTAGCCCGGGCAACAGAGCGAGACTCTGTCTCAAAAAAAAAAAAAAAAGAAAGAAAAAGTTTACTGAAAAATAAAAACGAAAGCATAGCCCAATAAGCATCCCAGATCTCCATGGAGAAAAATAAATAAAAGTACATATATACATAAATATTCCTCCAATTTTAAAAAATGACATCGAGCTTTCTTTATTGAATACCAATATGGGAAGATGTCGGTAATGCATTGTTAGGCACAAACAAAAACATACCCCATTACGTGGAATCTGATCCTATTCTATTAAAAACATAATATAGGTTGGTGTGTAAATCAATGTAACACCAAAAATGTGGTAGGGGCATAGAAAATGGATAGAAAGAAATGCCCAGATTGTTAAAAATTAGGAGCCATGCTCCTTAATGAGGCCCTTTAACGACGCCCAGCAGGAAACTTGAGCTGCAGCTGAGCAGAGCTGGGCCCTGGCCAGTAGGCCCAGGGCATTTAGGATCAGAGTTTCTGGAAGCACTGCAAGGTGAGCCCTGGAGCCCCTGGAGCAGCCAGGTCAAGGCTGTGTGTGTGTGTGTGTGTGTGTGTGTGTGTGTGTGTGTGTGTGTGTGTATAAAGGCCCCTGCAAAGTAGAATGAGAACATGAGGACTAGCCCTGGCGTCATGGGCCCCAGTTGTGGGTTGGGGGGAGAAAGGAGCAGGGCAACACCCCTACCCAGGGACCCCAATTAATCATCACAACCCTTAGGACACCAAGGTTAAGGACCTTGCCCAGGGTCACACAGGTGGTCAGTGGAACAGCCAGGCCTTGAACACAAATCCACCTGAACCTCGAGTTAGGGGCTCTGCACTGGGCTGGGGAGGGCGTGGGGAAGACAGCCGAGGGGAGCGGGCTGCCCTGTGCAAACACCCAGAGCCCTACAGCAGGAACCACAAAAGCACCCTTGGCCCAGTGCCTGCAGCCCAGCCACCATCTGGGGTCAGAGCTCAACCACTAAATCTGGGGCTCTGAGTGCTCTGTTAGCTCAGCACCAACACCTCGGGCTCCAGCTTCCGGCAGCCTGGAGGCTGGCACCGTCCAAAACAGATCCCAGGAGCGAGAGCCAGGCCAGTCTACAGTGCCTCTACTCACAGCCACCCCTAACCCAGCTCACTCTCCACCCCTCACTCCCCCCGGCCCTTCACCCACCCTGGCCCTGCCCCTGCGTTCTGAGTCACTCAGGACGGGAAGACCCTTGACGAGAAACAAAGGGGGATGGGAACGGTGGGGCAGGGGTGGCTGGAATAGCCTGGTCACGGGTAAGTCCCTGGAGTTGGAGCCAGATGTGGCCTGGCTGATTGTCCTAAGCAGCTTAGAACAAGCTAATTTCCTGATGGTTGAAGGGGTGGGGGACAGCAGTCAGTAGTCGGGAGTCTACTGTGTACCAGGTTTATTCAGTCCTTACAACTGTAGGCATTGGTGTCCCCATTTTACAGAGTAAGAAACCGAGGTTCAGGTAGGAAATAACTTGCTCAAGGTCACCCGCAGCTTGGACTCTGGAACCAAGGAAAACCTAGATTTTTAGCATGGTCCTGCTATTTAGTAGCTGTGTGGCCGTAGGCAAGTTACTTTACCTCTCTGAGCCTCAGTTTTCTCATCTATAAAGATGATATTAAATTGAAATCCAACTTATGAAATTATCGTGAGGATTAAAAAAGGTAATGCTTCCTCACTACTGCACTTGACTAGTCTTAAAAAAAAAAAGGTAATGCTAAAACTCTTAGCATTAGTGTTTGGTGTATAGAAGATCCTTAGCAAATGTTACTATGATTAATTTAATTATCTGACCAATGAAAGTGTTCACTCTTTAAGAGCAGTAGGGCCAGGGAAAGTGTGTAGCCCTGCCTGATCAATCTAGGACATCTTCCTGAAAGAAGCAGCGTTTCGATCCCAGTTTACCTGAAGACCCCGAGTTCCCTGCATCCGCATGTGGTTGTGGTGGGGCAGGTGGGGGGAGTATGTGGGAGAAGGTGGAACGACTTAGGCAAGGAGAGCTGCTTCGGTCTGGGTGTGGGGAGGTCAGGTCAGGTCTACGCCCAGGCAGATCTCCAGACTTGTTCTCAGAGGATGTCACAACAGCGCACTTAGGCACCTTGGATGATAAACAAGTTGTCACCTTCCAAGCCCCAAGTGAAGCTGATAGACCCTGGCAAGGCCAAGGTGAGGACAGGAGGCCCATCTATAAATACCCTGTGACTCAGGCACAGTGTCCTGTTGAAAAAGCCACTTGTGTTTGTGGCTCTGTTGCTCTGGGGCGGCATCCAGCTCCAGGGGGAAGGTCTGGGCTGCTCTAAAGTCTTAGACCTCCCAGTGTTCTCTGCTGGGGCAGGTTTGGAGCCAGACCCAGCACGGCCTGGCTCAGTGTCCAGTCTGTTACGGGACTCTGAGAGAACCCCTCGCCTCTCTGGCCTTCCAGTCATGCGGGAAATGAAACGTGTCGACGCTGCCTACCTTTGCCAGGTGCGCTGTGAGGCAGGATGGCCCAGTGATTGGGCACACAGGTTTTTCGTGCCAGAAAAACGTGGGCTCAAGTCTCAGTTTAATCCCTTAACTAGCTATGTGACTTGAAGCCAGGCGATTTACTTTTCTGAGCCGCAGTTTCCTGAACTCTAACGTGGAAATAATAAGGAAACTTCCTCCGCAGGGTTGTCACGAGGAGGAGAGAAGAGGTTGTCTGTAAGGCACTTGGTACAGTAGCTGGCAAGCAGTAAACACTCAGTTAATGATCAGGATTATGATTACAAATTATGCTAACTGCCTAAAATACTTTGAAAAATGCACAGTCGGGGATTCGGTTTCCCCCAGAGAGATATTTAGGAAGCCAGCGGTTACCCTGGAACTTTAACCATTTCTCTGCTTCCCAACTATAAAGAGACAAGCTATGAAGAAATAAGACAAGATGGGTAGAGGAAGGGCAAGGCACTGTCATTTATGAAATACCAGCTGTGTGCCAATTGCTGTCACTTACATTATTTCATTTGACTCCCCACCTACAGCTATAACTCCCTGTACAGACTGGTAAACCGAGGCCCAGTGAAATTAGCTGAATGGCAGAGCTGGGATTTGAACCCGGGTCCAAGCGCCTGCAAAGTGCTTGTTGTGTGTGGTCCTGTTGTACTACAGTACCTGGCTTCCTCCCTCGTCTAGGAAGGTGGCCAAGGAAGGGAGAGGGTGAGAGAATGAGGAAGCAAGAATCAAAGTGCTCAGCAGCTATCAAGGGAGAGTGCAGAGAAGGAGGATGGGAGGTAGGGGGCTTGTTGGGACAGACACATGACTTTGAGGAGACTGCTCCATGGGATCAATCAGCAGCAGATGGAAGAGTATGGCTGACCTCAGAAGAAAGATCAGAGTGGGATGGGGGGAAGACTCCTTTGCTCAAGACTGTCTGAAATGACTTCTGAACTTACAACCCCTCAAGACCCTCTTCTGCCTGGCTTGGAATGCTTCAGCATCTTACCTCAGGGCCTTTGCACATGCCCAAAACAGTCTTCCCCGTCTCAGCTGAGATGTCACCTCTTCAAAGAAGCCATCCTTAACCACTTTGTTTAAATAGGTCCCATTCCATTACTCCTGGACTTAGCACCTGTTTGGTTCTTCCTTAATATTTAACACAATCTATAATTGTTTTACTCAATTTCTTTGTCAATTATCTGTCCCCATCCCCCACCCAAGAAAATGTCTGTTCCATAAGTGCAGGGATTGGATGGGCTTGTTCACTGCTGTATTCACAGCTCCTGGAATAGTACCTGGTTTACAGTAGGAGCTTAACACGTATTCGTGGAATGAATGATCCAGTCCCATCTGTCTCCTAATAGCCCCTTTCTCTGATTGTCTGCTCCACTGAGCCTGGTTTCCCACTGTTTCCCCATCTCATCCTCCTCATTCTCTCCTCCTGCATGCCTCCACTTGCAGTGCCCTTTCTCCTCTGCCCATTCAAACCCTGCCCAAGGCTGGGCTCCTATTCAGCCTCCCCTGGGAAGCCCACTCACCCACGGATCACCTGCCCTTGTGAAGTGAACAACCTGTTCAACTGTACATGGTGGCCCTGCTTCAAGCACCACTACTTATATGTGACCTGGAGCAAGTCACTTCAATTCTCTGGGCTCCATTTTCCCCAGTTAATTCTACCCTTGGGATTGTATACAAAAGAAATCATTCAAAAGCAGAGGAAAGCCATAAATGCCCAAAGATATACTCTGAAGCATCATTTAAAATAGAAGAAAAAATGTGTGGCTGGGCACAGTGGCTCATACCTGTAATCCTAACACTCTGGGGACCGAGGTGGGAGGGTCTCTTGAGCTCAGGAGTTCAAGACCAGCCTGAACAAGACCAAGACCCCATCTCTACTAAAAATAGAAAATTTTAGCCAGCATGGTGGCATGCACCTGTAGTCCCAGCTACTCGGGAGGCTGGGACAGGAGGATCACTTGAGCCCAGGAGTTGGAGTTTGCAGTGAGCTATGATGACGACATTGCACGCTAACCAGGGTGACAAAACAAGACTCTGTCTTCAAAATAAATAAATATTAAAATAAAATAGAAGAAAAAACTTGAAACAACAAGAATGTTAAATGTTAATAATAATAAAAACTACTGTTTAATGAGTGTTTAAACAGGCTGGGCAGTGAGGACATTAAAAGCTGTGGTTAAGAGCACAGGCTCCAAACCCTCAGCCCCACCACTTACTCTATGATCTTGAGCCAATGATTTACCTTCTTGGAGTCTCAGTTTCCTCATCTGTAAAATGGGGATGATAAAGTTTCCTACCCCATATGGCTTTTGTTGTGTTGTTGTTGCTGCTGTTAAGTAAGCCTTTAACTGACTATTAATATAATGGAAATACTAAAAAGTACACAAATAAGTATGTAGGTCAATGAATTTTTCACAAAATAAGCATGGTCGTATAAACAGCAAAAAGGGTGATTTTGAGGATTACATGAGATGACACCTGGAGGATACTTTGCGTAGCAGTGGCTGGCACAGAGAAAGCACTGGTAACGGGTGGCTCACATGGCTTGCTCCGTGTTTCATGGGCGCTTCTGTGCATTATTTTTATTTAATTCTCACAATAACCCTATGAGGTAGGCACTAATATTACCCTCATTTTAAATAAGGAAACTGAGATTCAGAGAAGTTAAATATAATGCCCACCATCATAAAGTTAGTAAATGACAGAGGTGAGAGAGGAACCCACTTCTTTTGCCAAAACCCTCATCCCAAACCCCTTGATATATTGACTCCCCAAGATGTCTATTGCAGCATCAGCTGATAAGTTTTTTTTTTAATGGATATTCAATGACCAACGTGGTACACTGCGGTCCGCTGAATTCTTGAGTCAGTTAAACATTTATTGAACACTTACTATGTGCCAGGCTCTGTTCTAGATGCTGGAGATAAAGAGCAAACAAGAGAGAAAAGTTCCCTATTCTCCTCGGAGAGCTTATATTCTGGTGGGAGAAGGCAGACTAAAAAAGTAAATAAATTTTTGATGTAATAAATGTTATCGAGAAAAGAAACCAGGATAATGGGATGCAGAGACTTGCACTCTTGCACTCGGGGGACTGCTTTAGATATGATGTTCAAGAAAGGTCCCCGAGGAGGGGATGGTTGATCTCAGATGATGTGGAGCAGTTAGCAGGTGGCACCCTGGGAAGGGTGCGCTACCCAGAGCCACGAGGGGCTGGGCGTGTTCAAGGAATAGACAGAATATTATGCAGCCCTTCTGAAATACTGTTTGGAAAACTAAAACCTGGAAAAAAGTAGAATAAAAAAGCATAAGATACACGAAGATGACAACTATTGCAATACACGGGCACACCTTGTCCAACCTTTGCCAGATAGAGAAAATTATCAGAAAAGTGAGTCGATTTATTGAGGTGGTGCAACTGATGTCTTGGTTGTTTTATCCTTTTCAAAAGATGTCTGCTATTGTTACATTATTGTTTCTGCAACTTTTTTACTTTTTATTTATTTATTTTTTTGAGACAGAGTCTCACTCTCTTGCCCAGGCTAGAGTGCGGTGGCGTCAGCCTAGCTCACAGCAACCTCAAACTCCTGGGCTCAAGCGATCCTCCTGCCTCAGCCTCCCAAGTAGCTGGGACTACAGGTGCTTCCCATGACACCTGGCTAATTTTTTCTATTTTCGATAGAGACAGGGTCTTGCTTTTACTCACACTGGTCTCAAACTGCTGAGAGCTCAATTGATCCCCCTGCCTCAGACTCCCAGAGTGCTAGGATGTGAGCACCTGTGTGAGCCACCTCGCCTGGCCCAGCAATCACACTCTTTGATATTTTTACCCAAAGGAGTTGAAAACTTATGTTCACACGAAAACCTGTATACAGATGTTCATAGTAGCTTTATTCATCCTTGTCAAAACTTGGAAGCAACCAAGATGTCCTTTAACAGGTGAATGGATAAATAAACTGTGGTACATCCAGACAATGGAATAGTAATCAGCACTAAAAATAAATGAGTTATCAAGCCATGAAAAAACATAGAGGAGACTTAAATATTTTTTCACTTAAATATTATTAAGTGAAAAAAGCCAATCTGAAAAGGCTACATACTGTAGGATTCCAATTATACGATATTCTAGAAAAGGCAAAACTATAAAGAGGATAAAAAATTAGTGGTTGCCAGGGATCAGGGGGAGGAAGGGATGAAGGCACGGCACTGAGGACGATTTGCAGGGCAGTGAACGTACTTTGTATGATACTATAATGGTGGATACAAGTCACTATGCATTTGTCCAACAAGAAGGTACAACGCTACGAGTGAACACTAATGTAAACGATGGGCTTGGGTGATAATGACGTGTCCACGTAGGTTCATCCAGCGTAACAAAGGGACCACTCTGGTGGGGGATGTTGACACGGCGGCGGGGCGGTGGGGGGCTGTGCATGCGTGGAGGCCAGGGGCATATGGTATATCTCTGTACCTTCTCAATTTTGCTGCTCTGAAAAATAAAGACGATTAATTTTTTAAAAATCAATATAAGAAATCAAAAAAGCATTGTCTGGTATCATTGTGAGCTCAGGCGGAGGGAAAGGGGAATTCCTGGAAGATTTTTGCTCCTTAAGGTCTGCCACTGCCCATCTGGGAAGGAATAAAACGGAAGTCGTGTGTAAGATGAGAGGCCGGACCACCAACGCCCACTAATTACCAGACCCTTTCTGCACGCTGGTCCCTGTGCTTCGTATAACAGCCAAATGAAAATGTTGATGTTATGTGAAAGGTTCAAACTTATTATTATTACCAGGTAAGAACTGAGGAAACTGAGGCTGAAGGATATAGATTTTCCCAGGCACTCCGTTCTGAGTCCAGAGGCTGAGTCCAAACCACTAAGCCAGGTTGGGGCTCTCTAAGCCCCTTCTAATGTTGAGTCCACGATTTCCATGCATGGATTTGCTCTTTCTGGGGGCCCAGGAGGGCTCTGCTCTCTTGGGCACTGGATCCCTGGAAGGACAGTGCTGTGCCCACAGGGGACTGGGGAGATGACGGCCTGGCGTTTGACTTCATGCAGGAATTTCACACCTTCCCAGACCTAGACTGCAGGTGGAGGGTGTCTGGCTGAGAAGGGGCCAAGTGCCGCCTGCGGAGGCTGGGAAGAATTGCTCCCCCTGCGGGGGAGGCCAGTGGCTCCTTCTCCTGCCCTGGCCACCTGTTCCCAGCCCCATTCTCTCCACCTCTCCATCTCATCTTCAGAATGCTACATCCAAAACTGGAGGGGCTGGCTGGGTATTAATAACTCGACTCTGACGTCTGTGCTGATAAGAAAGGCATTCCCTACTGGCAGCCAGGACATCTGCATGCCTGCTCAGAAATCTCTCCAAGCCCTCAGTGCCCCTAAAGAGAATGAGGATGGCAGGATAATAATAGTAGCCACAGCTACCCTGTTTTGAGTGCTTTAGGGGGCCAGGCCATGGTTCCAAATGCGTCACCCACATTGTTGCGTTTAATCCTACAGACAGCCCTTCAGGTACTTTTAGTATCTCCATTTTATAAATGGGGAAACTGAGGCTTATGAGAGGCCAAGTAACTTGCCCCAGGCCACACGGCAAGTGAGCAGCAGAGCGAAACTCAAGTCCTATGTGCCAGCAGCACCGAGCCCTTATGTTCTCCTCTCCTGTGGGTAATGAGAGCAAAGAAAAGTCTCCTGCTCTGGCTGGCACGGTCAGCACCGTGGCCCGGTGTCTTTAACTTCCAGGAACAGACTTGACTGGGATGGGGCGGAGAGGGAGGGGATGAGCTTCCAGGAAGCTGCCTCTCTGGTGGATGGACAGCAGGACGGAGCCTGTTGGCCCAGGCCTCGTGACAGCCCCAGGGGGTAGGGACAGGGCCAGCCCGGAAGAGGGGCCCTCCCCAGGCCTCGGGAGTGGGGAATCGGGTAACGGGAACATGTGTTCCTGCCCGAGGAAAACACAGCTCTGCCTGGAGTAGGCAGGGCCTCTCCGCCCTGCTCACCTCTTCTCTCTGGGTCCTGGTTCTCTGTCCCTTGCTCGGTTCTTCACGCCTTGGAGGAGCTCAGCTGTTTAGGGTCTCCAGGAAACGGGGTCAGCCGCAGGGAGAGAGCAGAGAGGCCCGTTTGTCCAGGGCCTCAGGTCATGAAGGCCTCACATTTAGGCTTTTGACATTCGCTTCTGAGGAGTGGTGTGGCTTAGCAGTTACCCCTGCAGCCCCTGGAGCCACACTGCTGCTGGGCCACCCTCCCAGGTCTGCCACTTAATGCTGTGCAACCTTGGGCAGGTTCCTTAACCTCACCCTGTGCCTCAGTTTCCCCATCTGTGAAATGGAGAGAAATACTGACTTCATAGGGTTGTTGTGAAAATGAAATGAGTTGGCAAATGTAAAGTGTACACTTCTGTAAGTGTGAAGCCTGGCCCAGAAGAGGCACTCGGTCAGCATTGGCTGCTGTTTCCACGTGAAGTTACACACAGAATCATGGATAGAATGGGAAGAAAACATCCAACGAAGAAATTTTTAACAACCATCTCCTACAATCCCACCACTCAACACAACCATCAACACCATTTCACTCTATTTCCTTCCAATTTTTTTCCTGTTCATCATTTTTACAACATTGCAATCATAGTTCACTTAAAAGTTGGGTAACATTGGTACTTTTTTCATTAACATTTTATCTAAATATTCTCTATAATCATTCATTAGGTTTTTATTGAGGGTTTACAATGTGCCGAGTATTGTTCTAGGCTCTGGGTATACAACAGCCAGCAGAGCAGACAAAAAACCCTTTTCTCCTGGAACTGACATTCTCATGGGGCATTGCTACATGGTCTTAGAATTCATTCTCTTGAGGTCAAATTTACACATAGTAGAGGACACAAATGTAAAGTGTGATGTTCAATAAATTTTTGTTTATAGTCACTCATGTAACCACTACCCAGATCAAGATACAGAACATTTCCATTGCTCCAGAAGATTCCCTCATCTTCCCAGTCAATAAACACCCCCTTCCCCCAGGTAACCTTCTGGCTTCTATCAACATAGATTAGTTTCACTTGTTTAAAAATGAGATCTGATCTTTTGATAATACCTTCTTTTTAATGGCTGCAGAATTAGCCGGGCGTGGTGGCACATGCCTGTAGTTCCAGCTACTCCGGAGGCTGAGGCAGGAGGATTCCTTGAGCCCAGGAGTTTGAGGCTGCAGTGAGCTATGATGATGCCACTGCATTAGAGCCTCGGAGATAGAGCCAGATCTTGTGTCAAAAAAAAAAAAAATTCTTTGGTGATTGATGGATGAATGGATGAACAAAATGTGGTGTATTCATATAGCAGAATATTATTCAGCCTTAAAACGGAATGAAATTCTGACACTTACTACAACATAGATGAACCTTGAAGATATTATGCTAAGTGAAAGAAGCCAGTCACAGAAGGACAAATACTGCAGGATTCACTCATATGAGTTACCTAGAATAGTCAAATTCATAGAGACAGAAAGTAGTATAGTGGTTACCATGGGCTGGGGCAAGAGGGAATGGGGAGTTATTGTTTAATGGATACAGAGTTTCGGTTTGGGATGAGGAAAAGTTTTGGATGGTGGTGACGGTTGCACAAGAATGTGAATGTACTTAATGCCACTGAACTGTACACTTAGAAATGATTAAGCCGGTAAATTTCAAGTTATCTATATTTTATCACAATTAAAAAAAAACACCCTTGCTGACTCATTACTTTTATCCCTAAATCCATAATATGGTCTACAAGACCCTACAGGTTCTGGCCCCTGCCTTGTGTTAGGGTTTTAAGGCCAAACCTCACACCTTCTTCCCCCTCCAGTTGGGATCTGGACCTATTCAGAAATAGAAATGGGAGTCAGCCAGATGAGAGAGAAAAATAGGAGCGTTATTACTGATGGAGCTGGGCTGCAGACAAGTCTTGTATCTGTCGCCACAATGGAGCCTCCTAGTACCTTCCTCTCCCCATCCCCTGCTTTAAACTTCCAACCCAGTGCTATGTAGAGAAGCTGGCACATGCTGTTCCCCTGCTGAGGATGCTCTTCCCTCTTCTGCCCGCTTGGCTAATTTCTACTCCTCAGTCATTTCTTGGCATAAATGTCACATGCTCAGAGAGGCTGTCCATGATGCTTCTGACCCATCCTACCCGCCCACCTGCTTCCTAACAAGTCTCATGGCCCCTAGAGCTTCCCAGTAGCGCTTTCCAGAACTGCATTTATGTCTCTTCCTGTGATCACTGTGGATGCGACTAAGAAGGTAATCCTCATGAGAGCAGGCACCGTACTATGGTCTCAACGTGTCCCCCCAAAATTCACATGTTGAAACTTAATTGCCAGTGTGATAGTGTTAAGAGGTGGGGCCTCTTTCTCTGCCCTTTCCCCAAACAGTGCTCGGCCCAAGCTCTAAATAACCATTGAACAAAGATTTAAAGAATGTCAGTTTAAAGGAGTGTCTCACTTTGATCCTTAAGTCTCAATTGGTTTTTTCTTCTTACTTATTTTTTAATCGACAAGTAAAAATTGTATATATTTATGGTGTACGACACATTTTGAAATACGTACACATTGTGGAATGGCTAACTTCGAGTCCCAATTTAAATGCCGCCTCCTCTCACGAGCTGTCCTTGCCTCTCCATCCCCCTTCACGGAAAAACATTTAGATTCAGCAGTTCTGGGCCATGTAACCTGCTCTGGCACTAGTCTCATTGTCATGTCTTCGCCTATCCCTGTGTCTGTCTACCTTACTGGAGGAGGTCTGTGAGGACAGGGACCTTTCTCCTTGTTTGCTGCTTTTCCCTAGCATCTAGCATAATTTCTTATGCATAGTAGATGTTCACTGAATAGCTGTTGATCTAATGAAAAAAGTGCCACCAAGTGCCAGGCACTAGCTGACTCCTCGAGGTGGGGTATGTGTACTGACACTTGTTAGCTGCCTCCCAGCCTCTGGATTCAGGCCAGTCAGTAAGCCCCATCCTCCAGGACACAGAGGTTGGCCAAGGAGGAGCCCACAACCCTGGCCCCCAGCCAATCAGATCCAACAAGACTCAGTTCCAGGACTGTTGTTTGAAGAATGGAGAAGCTGACTCTCTCGGTGAGGCTGAATTCCCAGGAGCACAGGTGGCCCCCTGGGCCCACAAGGGGAGCCAGCCTTAAGACAAAGTCACTGTCATGAGAGGCAGAACAGAGGAAACTGAGTCTTTGGTGGCATGCGAGTTGCCAAATCAAATCTCTTCCCCAAAGCTAGCCCTCCCATCTCCACGCTTCTTAGGCACGTGTAGCCATCATTCCTTTAAGTAAGTTGGAGTTGAGTTTCTGCCCTTGCAACACGAAGCTTGCAGAAGAGGACAGAAGGGTCAGAGGAGGCCCAGGATTCACCATCTCAGAACCTGCTGAGGAGTTGGGTGAATCTTCAGTTTGAGATGCCCTTGGGACCTTTCCTTGAGGCCCTCAACCCCTCACCCAGCACAGCTGCAGATGGGGACATCCCCAGCAGCTCTCGGACCCAGGGGCAGGAGATGTGGGCCTGGGTCTTACTGATCAGCTGCTCCAGCTGTCTTCAGTCCTCACTGAGGAGACGACTGGTACCCATCCAAAGACAAAATAGCTAAAGTTCTACCTGGCACATGACCTCCTGGGGCCCCTACATCACTCGTCTGGGGGGCTGGATCAGAAATAAACATTTCAGCCTTCTTGGTACAAGCATAGTAGGATTGAAGAATCACAGTGTCATAGCTAGAAGGATCCTGAGAGAGGAGCTGCTCAGACCCCCTCATGGTGCAGATGGGGAGACTGAGGCCCAGAACAGAGAGGAGACTTGCTCAAGTTCACAGAGCATGTTAGTGTCAGAGCTGGCACCAGCCTCCCACTGCAGAGATGGGGGCGGGGCTCCCCCAGCTTGGGAAGGAGAGGGGAGGGGTCACCGACGGGAATTCTCCTTGCTGTGGCAGTTAGGAGCTACGCCCCTAAGCACTCACTGGTAGGCCTAGTGGGTTGTCCTTAATGATCTCATTGTGGCATTGCGATAACACCCTGTGGCTGGCTCAGAGGGTATAGGTCTCTAACAAAGCATGGATGATGCACCTAGAATTTCTACAGAGGAGAAATTTAGGGGTCTGAAATCTGGTGGGAAGAGAGACTAAGAGGCATGCCCTGGGGACAGGGTGTGTACAGGAACTCTCTGTAATTTCCACTCAACTTCGCTGTGAACCTAAAACCGCTCTAAAAATAAAGTCTTGAAAAAAAAAAACCCTCACATAGGCACTGTGGTCAGACCTGGGTTCAAGTGCCAGTTCTAACAGTTCCTAGCTGTGTGACTTTGGACAAGTCCTCTTACCTCTTGGAACCTCTGCTTCCCCAGTTATAAAAAGGGAGTAATAATAGTACCTGCCTCACAGGGTGACTGTGCAGATTAAATGAGATCCTGTATAAATGGCAGTTTGCACAGTGTCTGGCACAGAAGGCAATACAAACATTACCTATTATTTATTTACATTACCCCTTTGTAACTTACCTATCTGTGGTTTATAGGTGTAATCGCTCCCTGATCATCTGCTTCCTGGGGATCCATTCTAATTAGGGGCATCTTCATTTGCCTTTTTCCATGTGACGGCTGTTCAGATAGGAAAAGTAAAGTCCAGAATCACAGTGATTTATGGGGCTTGGGACCTGCAGTCCAAACACTACCAGTCTTGGCTCCACCAGTGACTTGTTAGGAACTTAAGTTACTGAGTCTCTTTGAGTCTTAGTTTCTTCAGCTGTAAAATGGTATGCTGATCTTATATGCACTTCGCAGGGTTCTTGTGAGATAAAACGATGCAACTTTTGATAGGTCTGGGAATTCAGATCTGCTTTAATTAGGCTGGGGCCACAGCTGCACTAATGGAATCTGCCACCAGGGGGCAGACTTGCTATAGCCAAGTTCCCATCTGTTCAAAACATTCATTTTTTTGGAGCATGATTGTCTAACTTTTTACTGGGGAAAAATTCAAACATTCACAAAATTCACAAAAGTGGGATGGTATAATGAACCTCACGTACCCAGCACTAGGTTTCAACAACCGTCAACATTTTGCCAATCTGCCCCTCTCTTTTTGTTTGTTGTGCTGCTTGTGGAGTATTTTAAAACATATCCCAGACCTCATTTTATAACTTTGTTTTCTTTTTTTTGAGACAGAGTCTCACTTTGTAGCCCGGGCTAGAGTGCCGTGGCGTCAGCCTAGCTCACAGCAACCTCAAACTTCTGGGCTCAGGCAATCCTCCTGCCTCAGCCTCTGAAGTGGCTACAGGCATGCGCCACCATGTCTGCCTACCAGACCTCATTTCATTTCATCCGTAATACATCAGTGTGCTGTTCCAATTGAAAAAGACTTTTATTTTCAGAAGCACTATGTCATTGTCACACCTAACAAAAAAGAACAGTAATTCCTTAATTTAATCTATCAGTTCATATTCAAATTTCTCTGATGGTACCAAAGATGTCTTTGACAGTTGACTCGCTTGAATCAGCATCCCAGTGAGGTTATTGCATTTGGTAAATCTCTTGAGGCTTATGCTTGAACACGCTACCTTCCATTTTTACTTTCATGACATGAATTTGTTGGAGAAACTGACACCCATCCTGTAGAATGTCCCACATTTTGAGTTTGGCTGGTTGTGGTCATTGTCTATCCCCCATATTTCTGGTAAACTGCTAATTATTAGATCTAGGCTTGATTAGGCTTAGACTCTCTTTTTTCTTTTTCTTTTTTGGTAAGAATATTTCATGGAGTACTGTATTATCCTTTTAGCGATTTTAAGATTGGTCAGTGGTTTCAGACAGTATTAGCCTCACAGCAGTCCCCAAACTTTTTGGCACCAGGGACCAGTTTCACGGAAGACAATTTTTCCACGGAAGAGTGGGGGGATGGGGCTCAAGCCTTGTTTCTAACAGGCCAAGGAGGGGTACACAGCCCAGGGGTTGGGGACCACAAGCCTAAGGTTCCCATTACAAAGTTACCCAACAACTTTCCACTCAATTGTTTTAGCATCATTTCACAATCATGGCCTAAACTAAGTCATCATTTCATTAGGGTTTGCAAAATCATGCTTTTCTAATCCCATCATTTCCTCTGCATTTATTCGTTGGAATTATTCTATAAAAAATAACTTTTTGGTTGTGCAGTGGCTCACACCTTGAGTCCAGGAGTCTGAGGCTGCAGTGAGCTATGATCTCACCACTGCACTCTAGCCGGGGCAACAGAGTAAGACCCTGTCTCAAAATAAATAAATTAAAATAAAATAAAATTCACTGGAAAGGCCGGGCATGGTGGCTCACGTCTGTAATCCTAGCACTCTGGGAGGCTGAGGCGGGAGAATAGCTTGAGGTCAGGAGTTCGAGACCAGCCTCAGCAAGAGCAAGACCCCATCACTACTAAAACCAGAAAGAAATTAGGCAATTAAAAATAGAAAAAATTAGCCAGGCATGGTGGCACATGCTTTAGTCCCAGCTACTTGGGAGGCTGAGGCAGGAGGATTGCTTGAGCCCAGGAGTTTGAAGTTGCTGTGAACTAGGCTGACACCACGGCACTCTAGCCTGGGCAGAGTGAGACTCTGTCACAAAAAACCAGAATAAAGCAACACTGGAAAACGGTATTTAGAGAACAAATCCATGCACTAAAGGTGTTCATGCCGCTGAGTTTGTCATTGCTTCTATGCCTTTTCAGCAGAGACAGAAAATACATTTTTTAAAAGAAAAATATATACTTCATGCATCTAATTCAGATCTAAATGTATCCTTTTATATATGTAACACTTTCTCATACACTGAGAAATCTTGGTTCCTAATGCCATTAGCATAATTACTTATTTGCTTTATTGCAATGTCATACTTTCAAAATAGCAATATTGATATTACTATGAACAACAAGACTAATACAAAAAAAAGAGACTAATACAATTGTATCTCTATGCAGTTTTAGTTGTCCTTAGTCTAGATCCCATTAGAGAAATACAGTCACAACACGTAGAAAGCCACTTGAAATGATTTTCCGTGTGGTTATGCCACCAATCTGACATGCAGATGGTTAATTTGCTTTCATTAATTTAAGTAATAATGTGTATTTATATCTCCCTATTACACAGAAGATTGCATACTGTAAACAATAGTATGCACCTTGCTTATTTCACTTAATTATACAGAGATCACTCCATATTAGTATATGTTTATTAGCACATATAAGAAATCTTCCGCATATTTTTTATGGCTACATAGTATTTCACCCTGTATTATAGTATATAATTTATTCAACCAGTTTTTATTATTAGACATGTGAGCAGTTTCCAATCTTTTGTTACTCATTAATGCCATAATGAATAATCTTGTGCATGGTTTTTGTATTTTTGCCCACATGTCACTAGGATAGATTTCTAGAAGTCTATGATTTGACCTAGGGTTACCAGGTCAAAAGGTAAATACATAAGTAATGTGGCTATATATTGCCAACTTTCTTTGATAACAATTCTATCATTTTGCCTTCCCACTAGCAATGTATGAGACTGTTACCCTTAGATGTATTTTGATACCATATCAGACTAGGAAGTTACAGAGATGAATCACAGACAAGGTTCCTGTCCCCAGGAACTCTCAGTCCTGTAGAAGGTCTGTGGGCAAACAAATAAGGAACTGTGTAATAAGCAGGGCAGATTTACCCTGAAGCTAGAGACGGTTAAGCTTGTCCCTCACTTACAAGGACCCTTTCCAATGTTCCAGCAATGTGTTCACAGGGCCATTTTGCAGTCTCTTTCCTAAAAAGGACACTTCAAATTGTTTAACTTCAGGCCCCACAAGACCTGAATCTACCTCACAGAATTTAGAGTCAGCCTATCTTCGGGGCGAGGGAGATGGATTTCAAATCTCAGTTCTGCAGCCAGCTTGAGAGGAGGGACTCCTGTGATATTTAATGACTGAGACAAACAAAAGGAAAACGCTAATCTGACCAAAAGAGTTATCCCTCCCCTGATTCCGATCCCCAACCCACATAGATAGCTAGCTGTCTACACAGAGCCTTCCATATTTTCCCTCTACTTTTGAGGGCGGGAAATCAGTCTTGGCTGACGTCAGTATTCCCAGAATACAGCTTAAGTCTGATACATGGATGGCACTCAGGACACAAGTCTGAACAGATTACAGAGCAGTTTTTTTGGTTTTTTTTTGAGACAGAGTCTCACTCTGTTGCCCGGGCTAGAGTGCCGTGGCGTCAGCCTAGCTCACAGCAACCTCAAACTCCTGGGCTCAAGCGATCCTCCTGCCTCAGCCTCCCGAGTAGCTGGGACTACAGGCATGTGCCACCATGCCTGGCTAATTTTTTCTATATATTTTTAGCTGTCCAATTAATTTCTTTCTATTTTTTTTATTAGAAACTGGGTGTCGTTCTTGCTCAGGCTGGTCACGAACTCCTGAGCTCAAACAATCCGCCTGCCTCATTATCCGCCTGCTTCGGCCCCCCAGAGTGCTAGGATTACAGGCGTGAGCCACTGCGCCCGGCCTACAGAGCAGTTTTGAGGTTTTTGTTTAGGGGGGAGGGGTTGTTACACCAGGGGAGCGGGTATTCAAGGATGATGCATCCCAAAACAGAAACCTTTCGGTCAAATGAGGTAGAGGCGTTTCTTCACCTGTAAAACTGGATTGGTAATAAAGCCTCCCCTTGAGGGGTTTGCTTAGTAACAAGAGAGATCATTTATATAAAGACCTAATCCAGTCCCAGACTCTTGGGAGAAAGTCCATAAATGGAGGACAGAAAATAAAATGTGTTGATCTTGAGCGCAGTGACAGAGATTGCGTGTACGTCATGCCCTATAGAGCGCAGGGAGGAGGAATAACTACCTTACTGACAAATAGTAGGTGCGGAAGAAATGGGGGAAGAAGGCATGTACGTCTCGAGCGGATGCCTACTGATCTGTGCAACTAACTGGATGACCGATGGGTCCGGGTCTCTGAGTGACTGTTAGCCCCGGGCTGGATGACAGGCCCACAGCGAGACGGGATCGGACTGACAGCGGCGGAGCAGCCGAACGACCCCGCCGGAGGCGGCAGCGGCTGCCACTGACTGTCCCGCCCCGATAGAACCGCTAGATCGCTGTCGTACGCGGCCCCGTCCGTCTCGGACCGTGGCCTCTTCCCGCGCGCCCGCCGGCGGGACTTCGCGGCCACCGCAGCCAGGTGCGGACGCCGCCGCCCCCTCCCTCTCCGCGCCGGGCAGGGGGCCCCCGACTCCCCGCAGCCGCAGCCGGGGAACAATGAGGCGCCGGCTTCTTTAAGGGAGATACCACCGCGCCAGCGGGGCAGGGGACGGCGTCTTCCCAGATGATCGCACCCAGCCCAGCGCCGCCGCCGCCTCGGCAACTGCACCGCCCGCAAACATGGCTCAGTGACTTGGACAAAAGGTGCAGCCTCCCTCCAGGCGGGGCGGACGCCAGGCCTCCCTGCTCGGGCCGCGCCTCCCCGCGGGCCCCCCAACGAGCTCCGTGTCCCGCAGGCACCCGAGGCCCGCGCGCAAGAAGATGCACCAAGCGTTCCACCCCAGCGACCCCCGCACACCAGTCCGCAGCTCGGTAGAGTGGAAGGGGGCCGGGAGGGGGAGGGAAAGCCGCAGCCGGGCGCGCGCAGCTCCAGGCCCGGACCTGCCGCTGCAGACAATTCCCGGGGCCGCGAGCCCTGTGCGCCCGCTGCAGCTGGAGGGCGACCGAGCCCGGACGTGGAATGGCCTCCCAGCTCCCTGGCCCCGCCACCCCAGCGGGGAGGGGCTCTAGTGGTGTGCTCTGGAGCGCGCACACCTCCCGCGACTCCGCGCTCCGCAAGGCCACGGGAGAGTGGAAGCGAGCGGAGCGCCGGGCGCGCGCCCACTGGGCGGCGCTCCACGTCCCGGCTCGCGCTACGGAAAGCCGGAGGGGGGCGGGGCCGCCCGGCGTAAGGGGGTGTGTCCGCGCGCACCACGGGGGCGCGCGCCGGCCTCTGACTGGAGGCCGCGGCGGCGGAGGCGCGAGCTGCCCGATAATGGCGGCCTGCAGAGCCCATGAGAGGGAGAAGAGGCGGCGGCTACCCTGAGGTAAATCTGCCTCTTCGGCGTGGCAGAGAGGCCCTGCTGCAGAGCCAACGGCCCTGCATGTGCCTCCCTCCCCAGGAGGCCTGTCACAGACCTGTCAGCGGAGTCATCCCGGGGAAGGCCCCGCGCCCCTCAGGCCACCGGCCCCAGCTGCGGCCTCCTCTCACACCGGGGCCACCTCCCCAAGCCTCGGCCCTCAGCCCCCAAGCCCGAGGAGTTGAGGCAGCTGCAGGATTGGCTCCTCGGGGTGAAGGGCCTGGGGATGATCCCCTCAGGGTTTCATCTGATCCTGGCCGAGGAGGGGGAGGGCCTGATACTTGGCCAATGAGCGCGGCCTGAGCCGCCGCGTCGGGCAGCACCTCTGGCCGGGACTGGCCCTTCCTGGGCACCAGCAGGTGTATGGCCTGGCCGGCCGGGGTCCGAGCGCTGGCTTAGCCCGGCAGGCGTGACGGCCCGGGAAACGCCGTCGTAAGCCCCTTAGGTTCGCACTTGATGCATCATTTGATCCAGGATCCCATAAACACCTTCCCTCCTCCTTATACAGGAAGGTGGTCTTTGGGGATTATACCAAACTGGAGAGGATATGGGACTGCTTCAAAGAAACCAGTAATTGGCGATCCACACAGAGCAGAGCAGAAAGAATGCTGTGCAGTTGGGGCAGAGGATTCTATGACAGACACTAGGAAATACAGTAGGAATTCGAAGGGTAGGCGTTCAATTAGAGGAAGTGGACTAAAAGCAATCTCTGAAATGGTCATTTTTTAAATTTTCTTTCTTTCTTTCTTTGAGAAAGGGTCTTCCTCTGCTGCCCGGGCTAGAGTGCAGTGGCGTCATTATAGCTCGCTGCAACCTCAGACTCCTGGGCTCAAGCCATCCTCCTGCCTCAGCCTCCCCTGTAGCTGGGACTATAGGCCCGCGCAACGATGGCCAGCTAATTTTTACATTTTTTGTAGAGATGGGGTCTAGCTCTTGCTCAGGCTGGTATCGATTTCCTGAGCTCAAGAGGTCGTCCTTCTTCTGCCTCCCACTTAAAGTAGCTGTCCCAATTTCTCAGGCTGTAGGGTCTGAGCATTTTCATTTCCCCGGCTGGAAAATATAAATATTATACAATCTCAAGTTACTTTTCTTGCTCATGGTGACAATCTACAAATGAGAATTTGTTCCTGAAGCACGCTAGAATCTAGAAATTATTTGGGGAGGGAGGAGCCACTCTTTAGACTCTCTTCATTCAACACATAAGCATTTCTTCCTAAGGCCTCTGCTCCTTCATTGAATTATCAATTTGCTCCTTCAAAGGACTTATCAAGTTGATTTCCAAAGATCTCTGTCAGAGAGCCCCTTGATGTGTAGGATGGTTTTTGTTGGCAAAAATGACCTAGAACTAAATAGCTATTGTTAAATAACAACAAAAAGGGAGCTGTATGCTAAGTAGCTTACTTTATTTTTAAAGTAACATTTCTTCACAAACTTTATTTTCATTTATTTTGCAAGAAAAAACAAAATATGAACATGTGTAGTTTGGCCATTTACTTTTAAATAACAGCTAAACATTTTCAGTTCTATAAGTGATCTCTGGTTCACTTTCAGTCCTTAAGTGTAAGCCAGGTGTCGGTATTTCTCACTGTGAGAAGTTTTTTGTTTTTGCTGTTTTGTCACCTTTTATGTGTATGTCAGCCTTAAGGAGAAGCTGGGGTTTTGCTTCCTTATTTTTTTTTCATGATCAGTAAGTAAGAATGCTGAATTTTTTGGCTTATTTTTAACAGTGATGTTTTCAATCAGTTCATCTAAGAAGCAGTATAGTTTAGTGCTTAAAATTGTGGATATCTGAGCCAGATGGCCTGATTTCAAATCCCAGGTCCATCAATAACTAGCTGTTTGACCTTGGGCATTTTACTTAAACTCTCCATGCTTTAGTTTCTTCATATATAAAATGACCATAGTAGTACCTACCTCATAAGATTGTGAGGATTAAATAAATTTAATATTATAAAGTGCCTAAAACAGTTCTTGATATATGGTAAGTACCACATAAATGTTAGCTTTATTATTAAAATTAGATTTGCAAATATCCTTCCCCACAGACAGACAACTAAATCATATGTAAGAGGAAATACAAGCAAGTAGATATACTTAATTTCAACAGAGCACTTTGTTGGTTTTTCCAGAAACCTCGACCTTGAAGATGGTGAGTAGCCAGCCAAAGTACGATCTAATACGGGAGGTAGGCCGAGGTAGTTACGGTGTTGTGTATGAAGCAGTCATCAGAAAGACCTCTGCACGGGTGGCAGTGAAGAAAATTCGATGCCATGCACCTGAAAATGTTGAACTAGCCCTTCGTGAGTTCTGGGCACTAAGCAGTATCAAGAGCCAACATCCAAATGTGATTCACTTGGAGGAATGCATCCTACAAAAAGATGGGATGGTGCAAAAGATGTCCCACGGCTCTAATTCTTCCCTTTATTTACAGGTATGTGTTGTTGAATGGGATGTAGAAATGACTTGAACATAGCATTGGTCAACAAGAAGAGGAATGAAAGTGTCAGATGCTAGTCTTCCTTTAAATGCAGGTGTTTTGTAGTTAGGAGTAGATAAGGGTCTACCAAGAATTGAGACGTTTGCTTTAAAACAGGTTTTATTTAAACCTGTGATGCACATACCTAAAAATAATGTAAGCCACCTGTTATGCATTGGTATTTGCCAGTCTGCATAGGAACAGAGCAAGATAAGAGCTAGAGAAGTACTTGAGACTAGAGTCTAATAAGTTCACTTCTTTGAAATCAATGTTTTTGGAACTGAAGACAGGAGAAAAGGAAAAACTCCACAATGAATAGCAACACCCATAGGTAATTTGACATTTCTTTTATAAATCACTGGTTTATTAGAGGGGTATGTGGTTTCTTCACCATGCAATTCCAGTTAATTTTCATGAAGTATGTGGTTTAGCACCTGTATGTTATTAACAGTGTTAATAGCTAACGTTTGAGTTCCTGCTTGGTTCCCTACTCTGTGCTGAGTGCTTTAAAGGCCATTGCTCAAAACAATACTATGAGGAAAGTGCTATTATTATCTTCCTTACAGATGAAGAAACTGAGGCTTAGACTAGATAATGAATTTATCCAAAGTTGCATAGCTAGTAAGTGGTAGACTTGGGACCTGAACCTAAAACTATCTGGCTGCTAAAGCTTATGTTCTCTTAACTCCCAAGTCACTCTTTTGTAGACTTAGGGAAAGCGTTAATATAGGAAAATGGAAACATTTTGAGCCTTTTTTTTTTTTTTTTTTTTTTAGGTTGGCTTCTGCCATAAATTAAAATCTCTAGTAGCTCTATATTTACTGAATAGAAAAGATACGTAAGACATAGCTTGATAGAAGCCAGGGCAAAATTTCTTCAGGCTAGTCATTCTTGGAAAAGGAAACAACTTTCCTTGAGTGTGTCTAAGTTCAGAATTTACGATCAGACTTTTACCATTTAAAAGTCTCTCTGTAGGCCGGGTGCGGTGGCTCAAGCCTGTAATCCTAGCACTCTGGGAGGCCGAGGCGGGTGGATCGCTCAAGGTCAGGAGTTGGAGACCAGCGTGAGCAAGAGCGAGACCCCCCCCCCCCACTAAAAAAATAGAAATTATCTAGACAACTAAAAATATATATAGAAAAAATTAGCCGGGCATGGTGGTGCATGTCTGTAGTCCCAGCTACTCAGGAGGCCGAGGCAGTAGGATTGCTCAAGCCCAAGAGTTTGAGGTTGCTGTGAGCTAGGCTGACGCCACGGCACTCTACTCCAGGCAACAGAGTAAGACTCTGTCTCAAAAAAAAAAAAAAAAAAAAGTCTCTCTGTAAAACAGCAAAAGCTTTTAGACTAGGAACAACAAAGAAAACAAACACATTAATTTGTGTAATCAGAAACTTGCAAGTTTCATTGTATGGTGAACAAATACCAATCTTGAGAACTTAATTTATATTGCAGCTTAGCATTCTGTGCCCTGAAGTTTTCTGTCTTTGCACTGTGAAAAATAGAACACAACTATTTAGCCTCTATTGATTTTGTTGACTAACAGTGCTTATTATGTAAGTTGCACTGATAGAAAATATTGGGGCCAGGTGCAGTGGTTCACACCTGTAATCCCAGCACTTTGGGAGGCTGAGGCAGGTGAATCATTTGAGGCCAGGAGTTTAAGACCAGCCTGGGAAAAATATCAAGACCCCCATCTCTGCAAGACAAAAAAAAAACAGAAGCCAGGCACGGTGGCACCTGCCTATAGTCCAAGCTACTTGGGAGGCTGAGGCAGGAGGATCACTTGAGCCCAGGAGTTCAAGATTATAATGAGCTATGGTCATTCCACTGCACTCCAACCTGGGTGACAGAGTGAGACTCTGTCTCAAAAAAAAGAAAAAACGGAAACATTCTTACCATATTCTTTCTCTTTCCCGCCCCTCCGCCCCATTTTTGGAGTATCTGAAGACACATTCTCTTTTAAAAGTGGATGGAACCTTGCTGAGCTTTGCATTGAGTTTTAGAGACTAAGGTTCATAATCTCATTTGGACTAAAAAACCAAAGACATTTAAACATATGACTTAGTGCTGAGTCTAGATCCAGCAACTAGCCATTATCTGGTCTTTCAAAGTTTTAAGATGTAAAGTACTACCAGACTTGATTGAGTAACTTTTATAGCTAACGCACCTTTTTGTTTAGTAAATCTCTTTCATCTTCTAAAGCCGAAAGCCCGTGTCTGACTTGTGGCACTTTTTGCTAGCTCAATGACCTTGGATAAATAACTCAACTTTTCCCAACGTCTGTTTCTTCATATGTAAAATAGGAATAATAGTTTCTACCTTCCATAGGAGTTGTTAAAATTAGAGATGATACAGAAATAATACTTGGCACATAGGAAGTACTCAGTAATAGGTATCTCTATTAAAATTGTCTTTTCCATGGATTTATTTAGTTGACCAGGAATTCATCAACACATTGAGCAAGTGCCTTCTCTAAATTTACATCTAGTAAAGACAACCAATATTTACATCTAGTAAGACAAATCTATAGTATGACCAGAGTCCCTATGCATGGTCTTCATTCTCTATACAAATTTTTATTTTTCTGTTTTTCCAGATATCTTCTTCCTTGTTCTCAGTTGGCATCATTAAATCAGTTCCCAATAGCTATAAACTTCACCTACAAGAAAATGTAAAACAATGTAACTTAACAGATTAAGTGTTCTCATACATAGGATCCTAGTGGCTAGCCTGTATACTTGTGATAAGTGTCATGAATGAGAAGTACATGATGGCATAGGAGCATATAATAGGGAACCTGACATAATCCTGGGATTCAAGAATTATGAATTATTTAAAACTTGTAGGGTAAAGAGGAGTTAGCTAGACGAGTGAGAGAAACTTCCCAGGCAGAAAGACCTATGCATACAAAGGTCATGAAGCAAAAAGCATGAAGAGTTTTAAGAAATGAAAGAATGGGTAATAAGACTATAGTATACATGGAGAATTGTTTTAGATGAGGCTAGAAGGGTCAGCAGGAGTCAGCACAGAGCACACAAGGTCCCATTGCCCATGTTAAAGAGCTTGGACTATTTCCTAAGAGAACAGGGAAGCAATTAAAGGACTTTTAGGTAAGAGAACCAATGGTAACATCCTCCACACGTGAAAATAAGCAGATTGGGCACTGCGCTACTGTAGCTCTCAACCAGAGGCCCATGGCCTGGATGCTAAAAATAATTTTTGTGTTTTTTACAAATTGTAAAAATAAATAAAGGAAGAAGAATATGGGACAGAGAACTTATGTGGCTTGTCTAGCTTAAATATTTACTATCTGGCCTTACTCTAAACCATTCTTTGAATGCTGGGACTCTGTATTGCTCAAGGCTATTTAGAAAGTTTGCTTTTGAGAGTAAAGACAGAAGAAAAGCATGTTTAGTAACCGTGCACCTAGTAAATAATTACGTGATCTGTACCTTTCTATTCTTTCATTTTCTCTGTTTCACTGCATACACATGCAACAAAAAATATGCAAAAGAGACATCTGCAGACCATTGCAATTACTACTCTCTGCCATGTAGGGAGATGGCATGGAGGGATGTTCTTTGCTTCTGCCCACCAAAATGACAAGAGGAAGTACCAGTAGATTTAAATGTGAAATTAGCATTTCACTCACTCTTCAACAACTCTTCAGCTTTTTCTATTCAACAATAGGTCTGAAAAGGACACCATACAACAAATGCTTTTATAGCACTATACACCTATATTTTAGAGCGGTAGTTTGTGTCAAGTAATATTATTGAATTTCAGGTAATAGAGGTATAATTAGACAATAATAACGAAATAGTCATTTATTGTAGGTTTTAAGCTTGTATCAAAGAAATATACAAATTCAGACTTGAATTTTCACATCAAAATGCAAGTTTGATTTTTATAAATTGGTTTTAAAAAGCCATCCAGTGATATATAGCCAACATATTTGCATTCTGCCTATAGATGTTTATGAAGTAATGATGTTAGTCTTTATTTTAACAATGATTGTAAGAATACTTTATTTCTACAACAACTAGTTGTTCCTTGATCATTTTTCTCTCGATTTCACAGGTTATGTAGATAGTGTGTGTGCAATGAACAAGAAGTGTATTTAAGGCACTTTCTTTTTTTTTTTTTTTTGAGACATCGTCTGACTCTGTTGCCCAGGCTAGAGTGCCATGGCGTCAGCCGAGTTCACAGCAACCTCAAACTCCTGGGCTCAAGCGATCCTCCTGCCTCAGCCTCCCGAGTAGCTGGGACTACAGGCACACACCACCACGCCTGGCTAATTTTTTCTATTTTTAGTAAAGAGGGCCTCTCGCTCTTGCTCAGGCTGGTCTCGAACTCCTGAGCTCAAGCTATCCTCCTGCCTCTGCCTCCCAGTTTAAAATAAAATGCACATATGAAAGCACTTACCAAACAAAATATGCAAGGAGTTTCTACTTAAAACTGGAGACTGATTTAACCTTCGAATGAGTTATTCTTTTTCTATAACCGAATTATATAACCCGTCAGATGATTGTAATCTGTTTTTTTCTTTCTTGTAGCTTGTAGAGACTTCATTAAAAGGAGAAATTGCCTTTGATCCCAGAAGCGCCTATTATTTGTGGTTTGTTATGGATTTTTGTGACGGAGGAGATATGAATGAGTATCTATTGTCCAGAAAACCCAATCGTAAAACTAACACCAGCTTTATGCTTCAGCTGAGTAGTGCCCTGGCCTTCTTGCATAAAAACCAGATCATCCACCGAGATCTTAAGCCTGATAACATCCTGATTTCTCAAAGCAGGTTGGATACCAGTGACTTGGAACCCACACTGAAAGTGGCTGATTTTGGTCTAAGTAAAGTCTGTTCAGCCTCTGGGCAGAACCCAGAAGAACCTGTCAGTGTAAACAAGTGTTTTCTTTCCACGGCATGTGGAACAGATTTCTACATGGCTCCTGAAGTGTGGGAAGGACATTACACAGCAAAAGCTGATATCTTCGCTCTTGGGATTATCATCTGGGCAATGCTGGAAAGGATCACATTCATAGACACAGAGACAAAGAAGGAACTCCTGGGGAGTTATGTAAAACAAGGAACTGAGATTGTGCCTGTTGGGGAAGCACTTCTGGAAAATCCCAAAATGGAACTTCTCATTCCTGTGAAGAAAAAGTCTATGAATGGGCGAATGAAACAACTGATTAAGGAAATGCTGGCTGCAAACCCTCAGGATCGTCCAGATGCTTTTGAACTAGAACTCAGATTAGTACAAATTGCGTTTAAAGATAGCAGCTGGGAAACGTGACACATATTATTTGCAAATATCTTGGATGATATGCTGCTTCTGTTTTCACAGTGATGCAACATTATGTGGCTGAAAAAGAATATAAAAAGCTAAACTCCACCTTCTAAGGGTTTAGATTTTGTGGGGTGTTTTTTTTCCTCATTTTTCTTAAATCCAAGCTGGCCATTTTATTAATATGTTTTAAATGTATATTACCAATGTGGGTGTAAATTTTTTTTTTTAGAAGTTTGGCAGGAAAATTCTCTAAGAGCCAAGAAAAGAAGAAAGTCCAGTTTTCTGGAAATATGTCTCTAAGTATTTTAGACATTCCTCATCAGTATTAGGAATTTCCATGGAAGAAGAGGTTTGCATGCTGGTAATGCAACCTTTGAAACTTTGTAAAGGAAACATATATGTATATATTTATGTATATGTAAGTATGTGAATGTGTGCATTTTGCATTCCATATGAAGAAAATGCCACTTCTGTTTAAATTATTTGATGTAGGTTTGGGTTTTTGAGATTTGCTGGTGAAAGCAGTGATGAAAAATAAAGGAACCTTCCCTCATCTTCCTACCCTGTCCCTCCCTCTAATGAAATCATACTAAGTTTTTTTTCTATTTTTGTAATATTATACAGCTTTTTTAAAAGGCATCATTTTGGAGGGTCTAAAATTATCTGATTAAACATAAATGAAATTAAGTGATCCAAAGCTGCCGAAGTGTGTTTGCGCTCTCCAGTGCCCTCCCTGTAGCTGCAAGAGTTTAATTTGTCACACAATCATATGGTAGCAGGTTGGCAAGGACATTGGTGATTCAGTCAGACCTTGTTTAGGTAACCGAGCATTTATTTAACCAATTAAACCACTGCATCAGGACATGTCTGCACTTGAACTTTGATATAAATCTGAACACAGGATTCTTCTGTTTCTGAAAACTTTGCTATATATGAACTATAATACTTGATATATTAATTTTTGGTTTCAAGACTTTGTCTAAGCCTCAGCATAAAGTTGAAACCAAATGAGCTCTACCCTCACATTGCCTGCCCTGATATGGTCTCTTGAATCACTGGAGTTCCTTTCATTTTGGCACTGATGCTGTTTTCTCTTGTCTAATTTGAGAAAGTAATGGTACTGATATGGTTGTCTTAAATGCTGACACCTTTTTCTAAAGTGGGACGTGATACCTACACAGTGTGGCAAATGGGTAAAATACTGTGGCAACAACTACTTTTCAAGTAGAAGAGTTACTGATTTTATACAATCACTTGGTATGGTCTCTGTCAAAAACCAATAGACCATTATTCCTCTGGAAGTTAGTTTAACTTTATATGGTTGTCTCCAATTTGTTTTCTTGTAAAAGCAGACAGTTAAAATCTAAGGAAACAATACTTTCCTAAAACAAAACATTAGCCTTTAAGGTTAAATAGACTTTACGTTGTATCTAGGTTAATCTTTAGAAAGCACTAGAGTCTTTGGTCAAAAGTCAAACAAAATAGTATTAGCATATGGAAATTATCGATAGTTTGCATAATCTCAGCTTTTTTGAACTTCCACAACTTCTGGAATATTGCTATCTTAATTTTTTCCCCATTTAAAATATGTTCAGAGGACAATAGAAAGTAAACATCACAAAAAATTATAGTATGTAAAATTTCTGAACTATGTTATATGATCTGGAAGTTTAAAATTTGGACTGAAAGGTTTTATTGAAATAAAGCCTCTTAAAATGAAAAATCTTATACCTTTACCATCACTTTCAAACTAATATAAGAATTCTTTTAGAAATGAGAGGTGGAAATACACTCGAACCTCATAATAATTGACCCTCTGGATCACCAAATTAGTTTAACACATATTTGTCTAAAGGAATTGTGTTACTGTGGGTAAGAAAAAGCATCATTATAATGTCAATAATGGGACACTTCAGCAGACATTCATAGGTGACAGTATGCCCGCTTTTCAAATATCTATGTGCTTGCAGTCATGGTTTCCTAAGTACATGGGTTTTAGTCCTGCCTCATTTAAAATAGTTTGTTTATTTTGAAAGATTTTCTAATACCTGTGAAGTAAAATTCTTTCTTTCATTGGGGGTAAGGGTATGAGGTGATCGGGAAGTTTCTTCCTGAATTTTCTCAAGTCCTTGTATTCTAAAATAGCCTATGATACCAAGCAGAATGATAGTAAATTCTTCATCTGTCTTCTTTCAGTCAGAGGTATTTATTAAGTACCTACTGTGTGCTCAGCACTACAGGTCATTTGATAAAATGACAAAAAATGGCATTTAGCCGCAGGCCTTTTCCAGCCAGGAGTAAGAAATAAAAGATGATTAGCAATATTTGGAAATTCCTGGGTATTTGCTAGAGGAAGAATGGAAGCAAGACTTTGTGCACAGTGCCTTGCCCATAATAGGTACTCAATAAACAATTATTCCTCATAGAGTCTCTTGCTATGGTTTATAGTGTTTTATGAAATTTGTCTTAATTGAAAAAAAGACCAAATATTTCAAATAAGCTTATAGGCAGCTGTGGCCAGTTAAAATAGGGGGTTGTACAGTTAGGTCCTAGAACGTTATTTTGCACTAGTTGTCACTTAGACGGGGTTCCTGTAGATTTTTGGTGCTAAGGGATACTTTGTCATTATGATGAAGTAAGTGTTAAGTGTCAGATAAATAGCACACAGAATAGTTCTTTTTGCTGGTCTGTTTTTTCTCTTTGTTGTTGTTGTTTTAAATTGTAAATTGTTATCAATCAAACTATTGTAGCAGCTACAAAATAACTCACCAGCATGACAAATGGTCAAAAAATAAGTCATCAGCACTTCAGAAATGAAAGCAACTTTTGAAATTTTCTTTTAAAATTGTCAAATATATTTTATGAAGAATTTATAAAAGGGGAAAATGATTGTAATTTATTGTTCATGACAGTTTTTTTTTTTTAATAAAGTGAGTTTCAACAAAAAAAAGCGAAAATTCTACATTGCTGCTTTGGTGGCTCTGTGAGTACTTTTTGTAGTGCTTTACTTCCTGAGCATAAAATAGAGGGTATAAATTTTCAAACAATGTATTTTCAGATTTAACTATTAAATGATTCTGAAATAGAAGCTGTTGCTGAGGAAAAGAAAATTGAATTACAGGAGTTTCAGCATTTCAAGTTCTATAAAATTTTAATGCTCACTATCTCACTGCATTTGCTTTGTATACAAGAACTTGCATTGCCTAAGATAATTTTTTTTCCCCATGTATCCTTCCATTTCATTAAGTGGAGGATGCATCCCAAACTCAGAATGATGTATATTAAATGTACTAAGAGGATGCAATTTTTCAATCTGTGATGTGAGACGATGGCTTCTTTTCTATTAAAGTCATCTGGCCACTTTTTTTTCTTTTATAGGTTTTATTATGAATGCCTGAGGACATAGTCCACTTAGTGGTCCAATGAAACAGCAGAGGGAAATGGAGACAGCATTAACTCTACGCGTGATCTAGTGACTACAAAAGTAGGCATCAGGAATTGTGGCTGCTTCTGACTCTGCCACCTTCTCCTGAGTTAGCCTTTGTAGAAAGGCAAATTTTGCTTTCTATTTAGAGATTAATTTTTTAATTGAATCTTTGTACTTACTAGCATTTTTATAATCCTTTGCAGTTTATAAAGCACCTTCACGTGGTTTTTACACATCTTTTCAGTGAGTTTTACTGAAAACGGGCTGATTTCTTGATGAAGAAATTAACAGTAACCCCCCGTTGCTGAGGTAATAATAATGGTTTTACCCTAGGACAGGGTTTTAGTGCCTAATCTCTGACTCCAGTTGGAGTTTTCTCTACCAACAAAGCTTTATCTTTCTCACTGAATGACCTTTGGTTGTTTTGGTCTTTCCTTTAAATTCAAATGTTGCTCTCCTGTCGACCAATCATAAACATCCTCTAAAGTGCAGTGTAATGACAGACAGTTGGTTTGTGGTTAGATAATAACTCCTACTTGAGAAAACCTACTAGGCAGCCACACCTCTTGAAGGCAAAGTGCGTCTTTTAAAGGCAATACTTTCGCCTTTGCAATGACTTTTCATTGGTTAGAAGGGAATTGTAAAAAGGGGGAAAAAAAAAAAAAAGACCTGAGCTTTTGACTTTCCTCTTTCACTTCCTGTTCAGTCTGGTATTTCAGGCTTAGCTTGTTCTGAGCAGAAGTTAGGCAACTTGATATTACCAAAGGCATCATGGTCTAGCAGGAAAAGCACAGGCTTTGGTATAGGAGATCTGAGGTGTAATACCAGCTTTTGCAAATACCTACACAATGTGTGGCATTGGACAAGTCACTTCTTTCTGAGACTCAGTGTCCATATCTGTAAAATGGAGATGATATTTACATAGCAGAGTTTTTGTAAAGGTCAGAAATAATACACTTAAAGTGCCTAGCATAGTGCCTGGCACATTAAGTTCTCAAATGGTAGCCACTGTTCTTATTGTATTCTGATTTTAACAACAAAATGAATGAATAAATGAATTCCCCATGAGCCAGTCTTTAGTTGTAGCTTTGATTCTCCTCCCCTTTGGGAGAACTTGATGAAGGTACTACATCCTCTCCTCAGAAAATATTTGCCTATAATTTCAGGGGATTTATGGATCTTAGAAGCCCACATGGACCCCCAGGTTAAGGGACCCTAAGCTATAGGCTCCACTAGGTACCTCTGTGTACCTCTTTGATTTAGCTCCTAAATCAAAAGTGGGCCATAGTCCAGGTGCAGTGGCTCATGCCTATAATCCTAGCACTCTGGGAGGCTGAGGTGGGAGGATCACTTGAGGTCAAGACTTCAAGACCAGCCTGAGCAAGAGTGAGATCCCCCCCACCACACACACACACTAAAACTAGAAAAATTAGCCAGGCATCGTGGCGCTCAATGTGATTTGAGAGGCTCCTGTAGTCCCAGCTACTCGGGAGGCTGCGGCAGGAGGGCTTGAGCCCAGGAGTTTGAGGTTGCCGCGAGCTGCGCTGACACCACTGCACTCTAGCCCAGGCAGCAGAGTGAGACTCTGTCTCAAAAAAAAAAAAAAATTAAAAATGTGCATTGGGGCTGGAAACTACCATGACAGTTGTCAGAGGCAGAAGGAAAGGACACAGACTTTGAAATCAGACCTTTTACCTTTCTGTTAGTAGCTGTGTGACTCATGAGTTCCCTAACCTCTCAAATCTATAGTTTCCCCAGGTTTAAATAGAGATAGTACCTGACTCAGAGCACTGTGAAGATGAAAGGAACTGATGCGTGTAGAAATGCATGGCATAAGCACCTATGTTATTGCTTCCCATTCCCTGAGGAGGACTCACAGGAAGTGACCCTGAGCTGCCTTTGCTGTTAATTTGCACTGCTGATAGCACATTGGTTTATTTAATTTAACTTACATTTTTACTACAATTATTAATTATCTTATATTCTGTTACTATTGTGTCCTGCTTTTCTTTGCCCTGCAGCCCTTCGCAGGTATTAAGTAAAAATCTCCTTAGCCTAGTTCTCTTTCCCCTTTGTATTTGCTGATAACATAGTTGATAACTGTATTTGCTGATAACATAGTCATTCAGGATGTCTGCTGTCTCTCACCATATTGCCCAAGCTGGTCTCCAACTCCTGGCCTCAAGTGATCCTCCCACTCAGCCTCTCAAGTGGCTGGGACTACAGATGTGTGCCACGGCACTCAACTTACACGTTAGAATTTTAACCTCGGGAGGGTAAAAACAAACAAGAAACCTGATGACTTCTGCTTCTGGCCAGATGGAGTAATAGGGCCTAGATTTCTCTTACTGCCTTAAACAACGAAAATGCCAGGCATTGGACAACTAGCAGTGCAGGACAGTGATACCTGGGAGAAAAAAATCAAATGAGGTGAGCCCTATGGTTGCTCCAACTCACTTCCTGGAGAAACCTTGAGGCTGCTACACAGAGAAGGAATACCTAAATAGTCCAGCAGTCTCCTTGAGTTGAGGAGACAGAGTTCAGAGTTGCAAACCCAGCTAGAATTCATGGGGCAGAATATGAGAGAGAGGGAGAGGGACAGAGGAACAAAGAAAGAGTTCCAGACATTTGTAGGACATTTTCTTCAAGGTGTTGGTACTGATCAGCACATGCTTTTGAGGAAATTTCTTGACCTGAGAGCAGGAAAGATCACCTGAAAGGATTAGGCAGAACAATCCTTGGAACTCACGCTAGGCCAAAAATAATTGATATTTCTACCAGCTGGAATGGAAAGACCTTCTAATACATGGGGCATCACAGAGGAGTATTTTCTCAGTAGCGAGGCCAAGACTAAAGGCTAATCTGGACCTAACAAAGCTTAAAAGTTGTCTTGACAGGTATTAAAAGGCAAAATTATAACAAATTTGGTTTAAAGATCTTAATTGGCTTTTACTTGTGATTCTAGAATCAAGCAATACTTCATTCTATAATATCGTGAGTGTTCCAATAAGCCAAGCAGAGGAGGTTGATTTCATAGACAGAAAAGGCCTGAAGGAAAGCAGACACAGAACGAAAAATGGATTGTTTCAAGTTACTTTCCTTACAGGGTTAAAACAAAGAGAACTTCATTATCATGCCAGCTCAGGTAAATTGGACCCCTTTTGATTAGTTGTCACGAATCTTCTGTTTGGAAAACTGGCCTGTGTCAGAGTTCAGTTTGATTATGCAGCACCTAGCATGAGTGACTCCGTTCCGGTTTGGTCTGCCTCTGGGGCCTAGTGCAAGAGGCTGGTCCAAAACAACAGCCTCCTATACATTTTACTTAACAAACGGTACATTTTTTTCTAAGTGACTTAATATGCCAGAACAAAGCTCAAACATATTTAAAGGAGCACAAAAAATTTCAGTTCTCAATAATACAAAAATCACAATGTCTCCCCTCCTATTAAAAAGTATTAGACGAGACTTTCTGTTTCTGGTCTGGCATGTAAAGAGCCTAGAAGTCACCACTCCATCCTAACAATGAGTAGAAAGATGAGCAAACTGGAAAATCAACAGTTCCTCTTAGGTCTGCCAGAGAAGTGAGTCAAGGGCAAACTGCCACCCTAAAATTGGAGAGACAGATGGGTAGGTACAGAGAATCACAGCTCACAGGAGCAGAAACCTCTGTGGGAACCAGAGCCAGGGCAGGAAAACCTAAACTGCAATTGCTCAATGTGGACAACTCTGAGAGTTAGAAACTCCAGGGGTACTCAGTCATAGAGGACCCCCCCAAACTTTTACCTCCTGGAGCTCAACCAGGTCCTCACAGATGGTCATTCTTTTGGCAGGAGGAGGGGAAAAGGAACCATTTTGAAATATACTTGAGCATTCTGTTCTTAAGAAAGCCAGGTCTCAGGAGAAAGTATTTTACCAGAGCCTAATCAGCTGGGGTTTTATTAGCAGCACCTAACCTACCTGAGGGAAGAGAAATACCCAACTCCTGCACCTTCTAGCCATTCCGACCCACCTAAAGAGGGAAAAAGACTGAGAAGCCCTGCACTGACGAAGTTCACAGCCCAGGCGCACAGGCCCACCAAAAGCCTGAGACCTCATCATAGGACTACAGAATGCTTCCCCTCCCCCGCACCTTGCCACTACATTACTAAAGGCCTATTTATGGCAATTCCTTTTACCTAGTACAACATGTCCCCCTTTAAACAAAAAAGTACAAGGCACACTAAAAGGCAAAAAACACAGGTTGAAGAGACTGAGCAATCATCAGAACCAGAATCAGATATAGCAAGAATGTTGGAATTATCAGGCCAGGAATTATTAAAAACTACAATTAATGTGCTAAGGACTTTAATGGAAAAAGTAGACAATATGCACAAACAGATGTATAATATAAGCAGAGAGATGGAAATTCTAAGGATCAAAAAGAAATGCTAGAGATCAAAACCCTGTAACAAAAATGAAGAATGGTTTTGATGGGCTCATTAGTAGACTGGACATGGCTGAGGAAAGAATCTCAGAGCTTGAAGATATGAAAATAGAAACTTTCAAAATTGAAAAGCAAAGAGAAAAAAGTCTAAAAAAATTTTTTTAAAAGAACAGAATATCGGCTGGGTACAGCGGCTCACACCTGTAATCCTAGCACTTTGGGAGGCCAAGGTGGCTCAGGCCAGCCTGAGCAAAAGAGTGAGACCCCCATCTCTACAAAAAATAGGAAAATTAGCTGGGCATGGTAGTGCGTGCCTGTAGTCCTAGCTACTCAGGAGGCTGAGGCAGGAGGATCACTTGAGACCAGGAGTTTGAGGTTACTGTGAGTAGGCTGACTCTAGCCTGGGCAACAGAATGAGACTCTGTCTCAAATAAATAAATAAATAAAAATAAATTAAAACATTCAATGAAAATCACAAAGACAGAGAAAGCATAGAAGTCAAAAAATAGAAATAGGCTGGGCGAGGTGGCTCGCACCTGTAATCCTAGCACTCTGAGAGGCTAAGGTGGGAGCACTGCTTGAAGCCAGGAGTTAGAGACCAGCCTGAGCAAGAGTGAGACCCCATCTCTACAAAAAAAAAATAGAAAAATTAGCCAGGAATAATAGCGCCATGTGCCTATAGTCCCAGCTACTTGGGAGGCTGAGGCAGGAGGATTGCTTAATCCCAGGAGTTTGAGTTTGCAGTGAGCTATGATGACACCACTGCACTCTAGCCCAGTCCACAGAGCAAGATTCTGTTTCAAAAATAAACAAACAGAAAATAGAAATAAAGAGCAAAGACAATACACAGAAAACAGTAACAAATACGGTAGATATTAGTCAAACTATGTCAATGATCCCTTTAAACAGCAATGGTCTAAATACACCAATAAAAAGACAGAGATTGTCAGAGTGGATCAAAAACAAGATCCCCACCAGTGTGTTGTCTACAAGAAACTCACTTTAAATATAAAGACACATATAAAAGTAAACTTGCTTTAAATATAATGATGTATTAAAAGTAAATGGATGGAGAAAGATACACCATACAAACCTAATCAAAAGAAAGCAGGAGTAGTTATATTATTTCTGACAGAGAAGACTTCTGAGCATGGAGAGTTATCAAGGGCGTTACATAATGATAAGGGGTTCAATACTCTAAGACCACATAAGAATATTTAATTTGTATACACTAATAACAGAGCATCAAAATATGTGGGGCAAAAACTCATAGAACTACAAGGATAAATATATGAATTCACTATTTTAATTGGAGAATTTACACCCCTCTATCAGACATGGACAGATCTAGCAGGCAGAAAATCAGTAAGGACATAGTTCAAATCCAACAACATTTCAATCAAAACTGGATGTGATTGACATCTACAGACTACTTCATCAACAACAGCAAATTATACATTCTTCATAGCTCACATGGAACATTCACCAAGATTAACCACATTCTGGGTCATAAAACACACCTCCACAAATTTAAAAGAAGAGAAATCATGCGATGTGTGCTAACTCAGACCACAATGGAATTATTTATTTATTTATTTTTGAGACAGGGTCTCAATCTGTTGCCCAGCCTAGAGTGCAGTGGCATCATCATAGCTCACTGCAGCCTCCAACTTCTGGAGCAATCCTCTTGCTTCAGCCTCCCAAGTTGTTGGGAGTACAAGTGGGTGCCCCCATGCCCAGCTACACAATGGCATTAAACTAGAAATCATTAACAGAAAGAAAGATAGCTGGAAAATCTAAAAATACTTGGAGATTAAACAACACACTTCTAAATAACACATGGGTCAAAGAAGAAACCTCAAGAGAAACTTTAAAATATTTTGAACTAAATGAAAATGAAACATAACTTATCAAGATTTTGGGGATACAGCAAGAGCAGTGCTTAGAGGGAAATATATGGCATTGAATGCATATGTTAGAAAGAAGAAAGATCTAAAATCAATAATCTAATTTTCCACTTTAGTAAACCAGAAAAACAAATTAAATCTAAATTAAGCAGAAGA
>RJWJ010014478.1:0-37834 GCA_004363605.1 Indri indri | reverse complement strand
CAAAAATTTGTCTACAGACTTCTTTTTTTTTTTTTTCTTTTTTTTGAGACAGAGTCTCACTCTCTTGCCTGGGGCGAGTGCCGTGGCGTCAGCCTAGCTCACAGCAACCTCAAACTCCTGGGCTCAAGCAATCCTACTGTCTCAGCCTCCCGAGTAGCTGGGACTACAGGCATGCGCCACCATGCCCGGCTAATTTTTTTTTTTCTATATATATTTTTAGCTGTCCATTTAATTTCTTTCTATTTTTGGTAGAGACGGGGTCTCGCTCTTGCTCAGGCTGGTCCTGAACTCCTGAGCTCAGGACAATCCGCCTGCCTCAGCCTCCCAGAGTGCTAGGATTACAGGCGTGAGCCACCGCGCCCGGCCTATCTACAGACTTCTAAAAAGAAAATTTGGCCAGGCACAGTGGCTCATGTCTGTAATCTTAGCACTTTAGGAGGCCAAGGCAGGAGGATCGACTGAGGCCAGGAGTTCAAGACCTGCCTGAGCAAGAGCGAAACCCCATTTCTCCAAAAATAGAAAAATTAGCTGTGTGTGGTGGCATGTGCCTATAGTCCCAGCTACTCAGGAGGCTGAGGCAGGAGGATCACTTGAGCTGAGGAGGTTGATGCTCCAGTGAGCTACGATGATGCCACTGCACTCTAGCCCGGACGACAGAGCAAGATCCTGTCTCGAAAAAAAAAAAAAAATTTTTTTTCTTTTAAAGATGAATTTAAAAATTTTTGAACTCTACCAATACCTACTGATTTACACAATTTTAGAAAACACAAAAATACACAAGCATACATTCCAGAGTGATGATGTCACCGAGACACACAGCCTCTGGAAAACTACTGTACACTTGTAGGAGAATGAGAATGAAAAAGGCAAACAACTTGTGAAACATTGCCTAACAATATATGCTTAAATGTATAGAGAATAGTAACCACTAAATTCTAAATAACAGAATTTCCAATTCTATTGAGGATTTAGTATTTGATATATAAAGTTACACTTTCCAAACACAAAACTTTAAAAAAAATTTCCTACAAATATATGGCATAAATCTCTGACACGCAAAAGAGGACATCTTTAATTCCTGGCCAAGGTTGCCTAATGGCTTGTCAGGAAGAAAACAGTGACAGAGAGGCAGCACCAAGACATGAAGGCATTAAACTCCACGGTCAGCTTCGAGATCAGTACTAGCCCTGGGAGCACTGATTCCCACCCGCCACCTAACAATCTGAGGCGAGGTAAAATCTCAACTTAAATAAAAATTATTATCACCAGTAGAAAGCAGAGGACTTTTGGGAAAACTCGGCCCTGCAGGCACCAATATGTAAGTCCTTGATAAAGGATACAGCTATGCCAGTGAATGAGTTATGGCAACACTGTATCCCAACACACACTGACTAAGGGGGTCAAACTGAAACTATGTGATGATACTAACAGAAAAACACAGTTACTTTGGAAATTCAATTATTCACAAAGGATCTCTGCAGTCCCACTGATAAACAAATCTCTGGGTGTCAGACACAGTCCTCACAATGTAGCGACCTTAACGCACAGGGTTCAAAAGCAGACTTACAGGACAGAAAGAATTAAGAATAAGGAGTGAAGGGGAGGGGGAGGAGACGACATGCAGGGAGGAAAACTGAGGCTAGAGGTCCCCAGCAGAGCACCCAGCAGGACTCATGAGAGGGCTGGGGCAAAGCTGGAGCCGGGAGCACTCCCCCCTCGGCGGGTCTGCGGTGAGGGAGAACGCAGTGCCCTCCGTGGTGACACTCTGCACAGTCCTGCTGATACCATCATCGTTTCTGTTGCTGCTGCCTTGAGAAGTACACAGAAAGGAGCCACAGTACTGCAACTCCGTCAGGGGCACGGGAAGGCAAGGGGGCATGGGGTGAAGGAATGAGAATTCGACAAATATTTTTTAAAAGGACTAACTTTAGAAGAAAAAGGACATATTGAGCAAAGTAAAAGGAAAAAAACTTTAACAGTTATTTTGCTAAAGGTAAAATTCCAGGTAGTAAAGGAATTAAAAGCAGGGTCTCAAAGAGATATTTGCACACCCACGTTTGTATTAGCACTATTTACTAGAGGCAAGTGGTAGAAGCGACCCAAGAGTCCAGTGATGGATAAACAAAATGTGGTATATACGTATAATAGAATATTATTCATCCTAAACAAGAAAGGAAGTCCTGCCACATGATACTACATGGATGAACCTTGAGGACACTATGCTAAGTGAAATAAGCCAGTCTCAAAAAGACAAATACTGTGTGATTCCACTTATATGAGATACTCAGAGTAGTCAAAATCATAGAGACAGAAAGTAGAATGGTGGTTGCCAGGTATTGTTTAATGGGTATGGAGTTTCAATTTTACAAGATGAAAAAAAGTTGCAGAGACAGATGGTAGTGATCGTTGCACAATATTATGAATGCATTTAATAACACTGTACTGCACACTTAAAAATGGCTGACAGTAGACTTTATGTTATACGCATTTTACCAAAATAAAAAAATTAAAGAAAAAAAATTAAAAAGAACAAGGCCAAGTTCTCCTCTTGGCTGACAGTCTGATGACTGTGGACAGCCAATAAAGGCAATGGCGAGTCCACGGAGAACCACCCAGGAAAGTCACCATCCATATTTCTATATCCCTCCTTGGCAATTAAAATGAAGATACTTTTCTTCGGCACCTTGTGAGGACGTTCAACTTCTCCTTCTTTCCAAGATCCACCTCAGGAGAAGTCGATTTGTCCACAGGAGGCGTAGTTTCCAAAGCTGTCTACTGTGAACCTCTGAGAGATGTGAATTGAGTTGAGCTTCAGGGAACCAAAGTAGAAGTTCTCAAACAACTGAAAAGGAAGAATAAAAACCCAGAATGAATATTTAAAGAAAATTATAGATGAAGATATTAAACAGCAGATTCTCTTATAAAAATGCCAAACCACAACAATCCCAACAAACCTCTCATGCTTTTCCTTTCAGTATTTATTCTGAATAATGACCCTGACAAGGAGGAATGAGGGTGGGAGTGAGAAAAGAACAGCCCGTTCCTCCCTCTGATTAATTCTAAAGTCACCCCTGACAAAATGCACTAGAGAAGGAGATCTGGAAAGTCAAATCTAAAATCGATCTACTGAGCAGGTATGATCCAGAACTTGAAACAAACATCACGGGGCCACACCCTGACTTGCAGGGCCTGCCAAAGCTGCTTCTGACTTCTGGTTACTGACCACGGAGGATCCAACAGGAGCCTAGTGTTGCCACGGCCAGGATTAAATTTGATGTAACACATGCCTCTATCTCGTCAACAACACTTATGAGGAACACTGACTAAAATAAATAGAAGATAAGGCTCCTGACCCACAAATGATTCAGACAGTCCAGTGAGCAATGCAGAACTCTTACACACATAAAACAACCACAAGTGAGCACAGTGTTCACTCCTGCCGGATGACAGAACAAGTGCAAATGATATTTATCAAAAACCTTTAATTAGACTTGGATTCAAACCAGCATCCTAAATACTTTTTACCATAATCCCCCACTTTATAGAGGCTTTCAAATGTGTCAGAAGGAAGGATAAGCCATACTCTAAGATCTGACTCTGTGATTAGCACATTTGTAAATCAGACTCCAAAATGACATCAGAATCATTCCAGGAAGATACAGCCATACTCCCTGGATACTGAGACAAAGAGTAAAGGGCTTACCTTCTTCTGTTAGGATGCAAGAATTATTCTTTTTAAAAATGTCTGCAGGATTCCAAGAAAGCCTTTTAATATGTGTACACAACAATGTTTGAGGAGAGCCTAGAGGTGGGACCTTTGCACAGTGACAAGTGACTGTCTCTTCACTTATTTTTATACAACCTCCATACACACGGACTTCAGCCATGGTTGCTTTTCCTCTTCCTGCAATTAATGGCCTAGCAAAATGCCTGAGGTTCATTAAAGGCTAACTTATAAAGCTTAGTAAATATTGATTCTTCAACATGACATCAACTTGACCCCAAAGATCTACTTGGAGGTTGTGTGCTGCATTGTCTTGTCTTTCAGAAAGGTGACCAGCTCTTGTCTGCATTGATTTACACGATTAACTTCTCTTCCTGGCTTTGGCAGCCTGTTCAAACCATATCCACCCTTTTGTGTGAAGAAATTCAGCCTGAGACGGTTATCTGCTACGCCCTTTGCTAAGCACTAATTTGAAGGGAAAGACACGTCACCGAGACTGACAGATTTATAGCTCTGCAAACTGAAGCCTTCTAGGTACAGAAAAGCCATAGCCAAAGAGGCAATAAAAGATGAGACAAAACTAAAAGGAAACTCGTAATACTTTCAACAAGTTACTTTTCAAGGATTGGCAGCCTCTGGGTTCTCTACCCTCTTCTCTTTGTGCCCGTGTTTCCAAGTAATGGGGACGCCACAGCGAGGAGCTGGAAGTGACCCACCCACGACTTCACTCTGCCTTGTGCCCATGACCCCCAGACAGTGTGATTTGCCAGAGCGATTCTCCTGCTTCAGGGTTAGGGGAGACAGTGAACATGGCAATAATGAAGTTAGCTGGGGTGTGACTGCAACGTGGTAATAGAAAAATCAGGAGAGAAGACTAAACATACATTGTCACACTCCACAAAGGCAAGAAGAGCACACTGTAGAAAGAGTGCTGCAGTGAGAATGGAAACTTACACCTGGGCGTGGAAGCTGTGTGACGTGCAGCGGGCAGATGACACCACCTACTCTACCAACCCCAAAGGGGCAAAAGGTCATAATGGGTAAAGACCCAATAATAAGAAGAAATAGGCCAGGTGTGGTGGTTCACACCTGTAATCCCAGCACTCTGAGAGGCCGAGGCAGGAGGATCCCTTGAGCTCAGGAGTTCAAGACCAGCCTGACCAAGAGTGAGACCCTGTCTCTATTAATAATAGAAAAAATTAGCCAGGTGTGGTGGTGTGAGTCTGTAGTCCCAGGAGGCTGAGACAGGAGGATCGCTTAAGCCCAGGAATTTGAGGTTGCAGTGAGCGATGATGATGCCACTGCACTCTAGTTGGGGCGACAGAGCAAGACTCCATCTCAAAAAAAAAAAAAAGAAGAAGAAGAAATAAAATTACCTTGTAAACCATAAAGTGCCACCAAAACTTTGGCATTTCTGATTATGTTTTTTTAACATCTCTCTGCTCTTGTTACCCTAATACTTCTTTTCCCTTTGTAATTGCCATCTTCTTTCACATCCTTTGATGAGGTCACATCAAATGGATTGCTTATCCAGAAGTCCCTCCTGCTGATGCTAATCTTCATTTTAGCCTTTCCTAACTCTGTTCTTGTTATTGCTGCATGTTGTTTTTTTTTTTTTCAGACAGAGTCTCACTGTTTTGCCCAGGCTAGAGTGAGTGCCGTGGCGTAAGCCTAGCTCACAGCAACCTCAAACTCCTGGGCTCAAGCGATCCTTCTGCCTCAGCCTCCCGAGTAGCTGGGACTACAGGCATGCGCCACCATGCCCGGCTAATTTTTTCTATATATTTTTAGTTGTCCGATTAATTTCTTTCTATTTTTAGTAGAGACGGGGTCTCGCTCTTGCTTAGGCTGGTTTTGAACTCCTGAGCTCAAACAATCCGTCAGCCTCGGCCTCCCAGAGTGCTAGGATTACAGGCGTGAGCCACTGTGCCCGGCCCTCTCTGCATGATTACAATGATTTAGTAACAGAGCTTTTAGTAACAATTTTTCATAGTTACCTCATTGTTTGGTCATTGTTTTATCTTTAGTCTTAAGCCTTTCTTTTAGTTGTGTCACTTATTTCTAGCGAATCACTAGAATATAAGCTCTAGAGGGAGGAGATGAAACCTATTATACGCCATAACAGTATGTAGTGGACTGTATACAATCAATAAATATTCGTTGAACGAAATTACAAGTAAAACTAATGCTGTAGATGTCTGTGGACACCTCCATGTCTGGAAAGAGAAAACTATGACATGCACTTGACTGGACTGGATTTAGAGGTCTAATTTATAGGTTACCACCAAGGAATCCCTGAATAGGACTTACCAAAATTGTATTACCTCCAAAAAAGGAGCCTGGGGGACATTTCTTCAGGTTTCTTATTTGTCAAAGCCTAGATCTCTTAGCTCCAGTTCCTGATCTCGAATATCGCTGAGCACCTGATGATATGCACTTCTATGCCAAGAGGCACATGATGTGGTTCTGTCTCCCAGGTGCTTACCATCTTGTCAGGGAGACAGAGTAGGTATCAGAAGAGAGGAATGCTGACAACATGGGTGCACCCTATGGAAAGTCACTGAGTGCTTTACTTGGTGATCTGTATACTTTCCTGTATGTATGTTCTACTTCCGTGAAAAAGTTCACCTAAAACAACATGGACAGCAAAGGTGAAGCGTGAAATGAGAGGTACAGGCAATCAACAAATGCAGTGGGGAGTAAGGAAACAAGGGACACTGTGGGTGGGGGCATCCGGAAAAGCCACCTGGAGGAGACCAGAACCAGGCTGGGCCTGGTGGCGAGCACAGAAGGCAGCAGAGGAGGGAGGGCAGATGAAGGCAGGAATGGGCCTGGTGGGCCAGGCCAAGCAGACAGCTTAGATGCTTGGTGGAAGAAGCAGTAGGAACGACACAAGGAGGGAGAATCAGATCAAGGGAAATAAGAGAAAGAAAGCAAAGGAGACAATGGTAGCAGTCTGGTCAGGAGGAAGACGTGGAGAATCTCTTAACCAGAACAGCAGCAGTAGGCCCGGAAGGCTGGGATACAGCAGATGTGAAACACTAGGAACGAAACACAGAAAAGGCCCGGTGACCTGCTAGATGAGGAGGAGACAGGAAAAATCAGCAATGAAAGGTAATGGGAGTAAGTGAGGGTGCCACTGATGGCAATGGCATTTCTGAGAGGGAGCTATTTTAAGGGGGAAAACACAGGTTCAGGTTTGCTTATAAACTCTGGCTGCGTCACACTGACTAGCTGTGTGTTCCCAAGCCCTTCTCCAATGTAGGGTTTTCCTGGTAAGCTCCGAGGATCTGCATTAAAGATAAGAAATCTGAAGCACAGTTAAGTGGAAATATATCACCATAAAATGGTTTACAAGTGTTCCCTTTATATTGAGCTGTAGTTCTTTATATATTAGGGAAATGAATCCTTTTGTCTATGTTACAAATTGCACACAGACTTTTCCCCTCAGTTTGTCACTTGTCTTTTGACTTTGCTTATGATACTCGTTACCATGTCGATTTAAATTTTTGTAAACTCACATTTATCATAACATATTTTTAAAACAAAGTTACTTAATGCCAATATTGTTATATATAAAAAGATCAAGGTGAACCACAAATATGGAGGTACCGACAACAACACTAATAAAATGAAGATCGAGACAGCCGACATTTATTGAACAAGCACATGTGCTAAGGGCTCCACGTGATTCTCTGACTGCATCCTCACAACCCAAGAAATAGATCCTATTATTAATCCCAATTTTACAGTTGAGCCTTAGGTTTAGAAGGCTTCAGTAAATTGCCCAAAGGCACACAGCAAGTTGATGGGGTTCAGGACATGCTACCCCAAAATACAGCACCTTGGTGTTTGAGAAAACAGCAGAAGCAGGAAGGTCTCTCTCACCTTCCACTGCTCTTCTCCTCTGCAGCAGGCCGTAAAACCCACCCTTCTCCCCTGAAGCAGTTACAAGGCCTCAGCCATGAACCTCGTGATCGGTGAGAAAAGAAATCTTTCCTCTCCTACGAAGTAATGGTGGAAAACTGAGGTTCACACCCAGCAGCCTACCTCTAGAATCTAAGCCCTTTACCCCCTGTGCTCTACTGCCCCTTACTCTGGGTGGCTCCCCTTAAAACATGGCCCCACTGGCCAGGTGCAGTGACTCACACCTGTAATCCTAGCACTCTGAGAGGCTGAGGTGAGAGGATAGCTTGAGCTCAGTTCGAGACCAGCCTGAGCAAGAGTGAGACGCCGTCTCTACTAAAAATAGAAAAAATTAGCCAGGTGTGGTGGTGTGAGTCTATAGTCACAGGAGACTGAGGCAGGAGGATCACTTGAGCCCAGGAATCTGAGGTTGCCTTGAGCTATGATGACACCACTGCACTCCATCCAGGGTGACAGAGCAAGACTCTATCTCAAAAAAAAAAAAAAAAAACAAAACACCAAAAACATGCCCCCATTAAGCCACAGCAAGGACACAGTGAGAAGTACTGACACAGATCAGCTAACTCCCAAAGATGGAAATGAACACAGTCTTTCACCTGTTATTCCTGCCTTCAGTGCCACCTCTTTTCCTGGACTGGGTTTAAGAATCAGATGGCTCTAGCTCAGCTGGAAGAATTTTAATTGAATTCTGGATGAAAATAAGCACAAATCAACTAAAAGGCTACATTTAATTTGGTACCTGAATGGGGAAAGAGGAAAAAACTTAAATTATAAGTTTAAAAAAAGAAAAAAGAGAGCTGGGTGGGTGGCTCACATGTGTAACCCCAGTGACTTGAGAGGCTGAGGCGGGACGATCACTTGAGCCCAGGACTTCGAGACCACCCTGGGCAACACAGCGAGACACTGTCTCTAAAAAAATTTAAAAATTACATAGTGGCACACACCTGTAGTCCTAGCTACTTGGGAGGCTGAGGCAGGAGGATCGTTTGAGCCTAAGAGTTTGAGGCTGCAGTGAGCTATGATTGCGCCACTGCACTCCAGCCTGGGAGACAAAGTGAAAGCCAGTCTCCAAAAACAAAAACAACAAAAAACTACAAATATTTAATAGGAAATAAAAATAGAATTTAAGACTGCCAATAGTGTGGTATCACTAGTAAATAATAAGTACTGATTAAGACGATTTATGATGAAAATTTAAAACCTAAGTAGTTTAAGTATGACATTTGAAAACTGTTATGGGCCGGGCGTGGTGGCTCATGCCTGTAATCCTAGCACTCTGGGAGGCCGAGGCGGGTAGACTGTTTGAGCTCAAGAGTTCGAAACCAGCCTGAGCAAGAGCGAGACCCCATCTCTACTAAAAATAGAAAGAAATTAATCGGACAACTAAAAATATATAGAAAAAATTAGCTGGGCATGGTGGTGCATGCCTGTAGTCCCAGCTACTCGGGAGGCCGAGGCAGGAGGATTGCTTGATCCCAGGAGTGTGAGGTTGCTGTGAGATAGGCTGACGCCACGGCACTCTGGCCCAGGCAACACAGTGAGACTCTGTCTCAAAAAAAAAAAGAAAAGAAAAAAGAAAACTGTTATGCACACAGCTGCTATCTATCCTTGAATGAGTACTCACAATATCTTTAGAAAACTGAAAAAAAGAAAAACAACTTTTCCTACCACCAAGTAAATAGAGAAATGTGCACTGTGGAGAGGAAAGGTTTTTGGTCAAAACCAAGGCTTCCCTGACGAAGAACGCAAGATAAAATCCAACCATCCTGCTGTCCCCTGCTCACATGCGCTGTGAAGCCTACCATTTCTAGTTTGTATGTGTTTGTTTCCTGGGGAGAACACAGAGGCAACTATTGATTTCTGGTAATGTGGTGGTATACACTGAAAGAAAACAAACAGCAAGATTTAAGGGCTCACTATGGTCATTTTTCCTTACATTCATTTCAGACCTTCTACTCCTTCCTCCCACGCCCTGTGACACAATCGTCGAAGACCAGAAATAACTCCAAATGCAACGAGGCTGCAAAAATGAGACTGGCAATCTCAGAAAAAGAGGCCGGGAGGAAGGTGGAGAGGAACCTCTCTTCTCATATCTGTGAACTAAAGCTACAAAGGTGGATGAATGGCCAATCCCAACAGCATGGTGAGGAATCTGCTGGGGATGCCTATCCATCTGGCTTCTGAAATGAGGCTCCTTCACGTCTTCGATCTTAGACAAAGTAGTGTTTACATTCTTCAAAGATTCTTCTTTTAAGAAAATCTACTTCTTGTGCCGGGTGGCCTCAGTGAATGATTTTCTGTCCCAATATTACTCGAGTAAGAAATTTAGCTTTGAAGTCCAAAATGAAGATTCAAAATATATAAGTCCTACGCAATTTATAGTCATTCTTGGTATACATAAATTAAACTAACAACGCTTAGAACATAATCTGGCATAATTGAAATTAAGTACGTGTTGTTCGATTAATGTAAGTACTTAGAAGCATGCACTAGGTCCCAATTCTCCCTACGAAAGGATGCTTTCTATTGTTTTCATGCATGGTAATTAGACTTGGAAAGCCAAAGTAGAGTGAACAGGAATAGCAAATGCATGATACTTTGAAGTTTTCTCACTGTTTTTCTTCCATAATCTGTTTTACCAACTTCTATTTCTCACAATTACTCCCCGTTTACAGATAAAAGTAACAGTAATAACGCTATTTTGTACTTAATAATGATGCTTAGCCACCTACCTCCCGACCAGGGATGGTATGAGGATGAATGGAAGACAGTCTGACAAGCATTCTGAGCTTTTAGGGAAGGTACTCCCAGTATGAAGCCTTGCTGTGGGTTAAATAACACCTTTCATCTAAGGATCTAAAAGTGTCTCACAAAGCCCAGCTCATTAACTCTTCAAAAAACTGCTGTGATGTAAACTGGAGCTTAGCATTGTTGTCCCCATTTCAAAGATAAGAAACAGACAGGCTAGGACCACTAACATTGTGAGACAAAGTTAAGAATTCCTGGGACAGGACAGTAGAAGGTGACATCCACAACATAGCAGTGTGTGTGTGTGCCTCTCAATTCGAACAACAAATCTGTACCAAAGAATGCCAAGTGGGGAAGAAGTTCCATCCTTAGGCTGTGCATATTCAATCGAACAGCAAAGAATGAGAAACAAATGATGTGAAAAGCTATAATCACAGCCCCTGCAAGACCCTAACTGAAAAACAATGGCAGGCATGGTGGCATGAGGGTTGGTGTCATGCCGGTAATCCCAGCGCTCTGGGAGGTCAAGGCAGGAGGATCCCTAGAGGTCAGGAATTTGAGACCAGCCTGAGCAAAAGCAAAACCTCCTCACCCCGTCTCTACCAAAAATAGAAAAAATTAGGCGGGTGTGGTGGTGTGCACCTGTAATCCTAGCTAAGTTGGAAGGATGAGGCAGGAGATCACTTGAGCCCAAGAGTATGAGATTGCAGTGAGCTATGACAATGCCACTACACTCTAGCCAGGATGACAGAGCGAGACTCCGTCTCAAAAAAAAAAGAAGAAGAAGAAAAGAAAAACAACAAAACAAATAATGGCATATTTCAGAAGCATTCTTTATGAAAGAGACCTCTAGGTCCAGGATTAATAAGACTTTCAGTAATGAACAGAAAGACATGAATACCAGACTAAGAATATAATCGATTTTGAAAAAAAATCAAGGCTCTTCATACATCATGTTACTAATCTCACTTAGAATTAGGATCACAAACAAGATTTTTCCCACAAATTAGGTCTTGTTTCAGAGTTCTGCTTGTTAAAATTCCCCAAACCTAAAAAAATGATTCTGAGTTTCTGCCAGGCTACCATGCAATTCAAATTCTCAAGTCTTCCCATACCTTGTATTTTTCTTTTAGGCCGGATTTCTACTATGAGGTTACTCCAGAAGACAACAAATGTGAGAGGTACGAAGAAGCAAGAAAGAGCTGGAGATCCACCACAGCTGGGGTCAAAAAATCTCCCAACTGCTTAAAAAATATTCAAACAGGCTACACTCACATGGATTCTTTCTAAATATCATCACAGAAGAACATAATTGAGCCTCCTAACCCTAAGGTAAGCCATGTTCCTCTACATGCAGACACACACACAGACAGACCTGTATACACAAAGACACACACACCTTCACCTGGAAACAAAAAACAGAAATTTCTTTTCTACTTAACATAGGGGACAAAAGAGACTCTGATGCTTTCCTACCACTGACTCCAGAGCTATTCCCTTCCTAATTTCTCCATCTTACACAGGAACAATACTCTACGAGGATGTTCTTCTGCAATTGCAGTAAGATAATTTAATAAGATGGAATTTTGAGCACTGATTATTACTATCACTCACTGACTATAGTCTCCAACGCATCATTCCAGGAACCAAAAAGTAGAGTTTCCTTAGAAGAAAAAAAGAGAAGGTTTATTAGGAACTCAGACAGCTTACAGGCTCTGAAGTCATTATCTGCTCTCATCGGGCTATAACATTTTTTAAAGACCGAAATCAGAACATTTACTTCAGAATAAAAGACAATGTGGTTGGCAGTAGTTACTATCCTAGAGTCATCTCCAAATACAGCCCTAACTCTGCCCAAGATGCCACTTTCAATCTGAAATCGCAAACTGCAGTGATCAGTGATGTGAGAGCCAATAATAGCTAATAGTAGCCAATACCAAGAGGACATAATGTACTTCTAGAAGGCCTGGGGCACCTCAGATCCAGGAGTAAAGTCAAGGCCAATCTGTGGGAGGAGGAATTTTTATCACCATCCTCCTCCTCCCTGTGAGGAAAGCAGCAAAAAAGCTGTAAGTCAGTGGAACAGCTGTGATTTTTCGACCCATAAGCATGCCGCTTCTGTTTTTATCTCCATTAAAACAGTACCAAAACTCCTGTGTCCCCAGAGCCCAAGTCCCCCTCCACTAAGATGGCATTCCTCGCACAGAATGGGAAAGGGAACATCCCTTGCCCATTCTGCTCTCCCAAATCACCTGCCTACCTTGGCCGTGGTGAGCAGGAGGAATGCTCATAGTGAAAGTGGCCCGGCCTAGGGCGGTGCCCAGCAGAACCCAGACAGACAGTGCCAGGGAAGGGAGGCTTTAAAACTTCCTTCAAATAATCCTTAGGGCTGCACTTTTGGATTTTGGCCTGAGCCTCACTGCTGATGTAAGGATTATCAAGTTTAAGACCGCTGCTAAGGCCAAATGACCTATTAGAGAGTGAATTAAAACTGCTATACACAAACAGGATGCCAGGCAGTTCTGCTGAGCACCTCAATATTCAAAATGCCCAGGGACTTCCCCTCCCTGCAGAGCCTTTCAATTTTGAAAAGCGGCAGGAAAAATGTGGGGAGGGAGTAGGAGGTGGAGGCGAGAAGAGGCTGTGCTGACGCGGCTGGAGAACCTACACCTAATCGTGGAGCGTGCAGCACTCTGCCCTTTTCTGCAGCAGCACACAGAATCTGCATCAGAGATGAGCTGCTGAGAGTCAGATGGCTGCGAGATTTCCTCCTGAGAAAGCCGTGCCACGGGGCAGGGACATTACTGCTTTACCAGAACAAAACTGCCCCTGGTGGCCGCTGGCTAGCAGAGACTCTTCAATCCTGTGACAAGACTCCTAAGAATGTGACCACCAACCCCAAAGGCAGGTGCCCTTTCAGAGCTAATCTAAATGATGTTTCTGCAGATAAATTCTCTTCCTTAGAAGAATGCCTCTTTAATGCTCTTATTTCTGGTTCAGTCATCTTCCCTCAGGTATTATTCATGATGGTCCCTCAAAGAAATGCAACAGAAGATACATGATCTTTATATTACACAGTAGAAAGGAAGTGCAAGTCAGCAAAATGAAACCCTGGAGGGGAGCACGGGGGCCAGTAGCAGAGACATTCCTTCTTGGCTTTGGGGCTTTAGGGAGGCTGGGCATGGAGGAGCTGACTACAGTGCCAAGGCCACAGATTATGAAATAGAAGGAGGCGAGAGAGGAGGAAACAAGTCATCAGGCTCTGCCCATCTCCACTCCAACTTCCCCAACATGAAGACAGCATCCAGAAGTCCAAGAGCAAATCGGATGTCCCTAGGCAACATCAGACAACAGAAAGAGTATGCGTACACATAAATAACAGCTGTCCAAATAACTGCTGGGCTTGGAATGGCTCCTTGGAAGACGGGAAAGAGGCTGCTACATGTTATCAACTAAATCATTTTCAACTAAGTCACCTCATTAGACGAGAAGACATAAAATACCACATCCTCTGTTAGAACTGTAGGAAACATGCCTGCTGGGGATCACTATAGCTTTATAGATTATGACACACACTTTTCCATAATCCAGTTCAGATAGCGTCCTTCCCCTCTGCAGAGAGATGGGCTAGGTGTCAAATTAACAAAGGGCCTTGGAAGAGAGATGGTGTTATCATTTCATGCATACTGCAGGAGTTGCAAGTCTACTAAAATTTAAGAAATGTTGATTTCTTAAATATTAAAACATTCTGGTATGAATGTTTTAACCTACAACTGAAAGAGTAAACTCTGAATTGGAGTTCTGGTTGATTTATACCCTGTTTTCTTGATTTTTTTTTTTTTTTTTTTTGAGATGGAGTCTCGCCCTGTCCCCCAGGCTGGGCTCAAATGATACTCCTGCCTTAGCTTTCCGAGTAGCCAGGACTACAGGTGTGTGCCACCACACTTGGCTAATATTTTAAGAATTTTTTGTAGAGAGAGGGTCTTGCTGTGTTGCCCAGGCTGGTCTCCAACTTCTGGGTTCAAGTGATCCTCTGCCTCAGCCTCCCAAAATGCTGGGATTACAGGCATGAGCCACCGCCCCAGGCCTGTTTTCTCACTTTTAATTTGTAGTAATGTTCACATTTGAGCATTAAATTGTTTCATCACTGGCATATGTGGAAGAGGGCATTATTTCTTAAGAAGACGTCACAACTATGTGGCATAGTGGACTTCATTCTTGTTTCTTTTATCTCTTTCCACCAACGTTCTCTAACATTTGGAATAATGCTTAGACATTGTTGGCCCAAAGCCACCCAATCTAACATGGTTTCATTTGTTCTGGTCTCTAACAACAGGCTAATTCAAAGGGGACAGTGCCTTGTCACCATCTCTGGATCCAGATTTATATTCTGTTACCGGTTTGCTTATGCTATAGCTAAATATGCACAATGAAGTATATAGATACAATGGAACAGTATTCAGCCTTAGCAAGGAATGAAATCCTAACACATGGTACAACATGGATGATTCTTGAAAACAACTGTGGTGAGTGAAACAAGCCAGACACAGAAGGACAAATGTAAGATTCCAGGTATACGAGGTACCTAGAATAGTGAAATTCATAGAGACAGAAACTAAAATGGTGGTTACTGGGGGCTGGGGAAGAGAGGACTGGAGAGTTACTGTTTAATGGGTACACAGTTTCAGTCTGGGATGATGAAAAAGTTCTGGAGATGGATAGTGGTGATGGTTGCACAACAATATGAATATACTAAATGCCACTGAAATGTACATCCAAAAATGGTTAAAATGTTAAATCTTCTGTATATTTTATCACAATACAAAAAAAATATATACAATGGACCCAATATAAATCATAACCTAACTCATTTCATCAGTGAACTATACCTAAAATAACATGAAATGACACCTAGATACGAACACATAAAAAAGATGAATATTTCCTACAATAAGAACAGGAAGGGTCAGGTGCAGTGGCTCACGCCTGTAATCCCAACATTCTGGGAGGCCAAGGCGGGAGGACTGCTTGAAGCCAGGAGTTCGAGACCGGCCTGGGCAACATAGCAAAACCCTGTCTCTCCAAAATAAAAAAAAAAACAAACACAAAACCGGCACAGGTCGGTTGTCCTAGCTACTTGGAAGGCTGAGGTAGGAGGATCGCTTGAGCCCAGGAGTTCGAGGCTAGAGTGAACTGTGATCACACTGCACTCCAGCCTGGGTGACAGAGCAAGATTTAGCTCTTTTTGGGGGGGAGGGCGGGGGAGGGATAAAAGGAAAAAAAAAGAGGGAGGGAAGAATAAGCAGCCAATTCAAAGAATTCATTGGAATAAGATCAGAGAGATCAAAGATAATTTAATATTTATTCCTCTTCCCTCAAATACACCAAGCAAGCATCTAGCTTAGTGTTTTATATTTAGTAGGTATTCAATAAACATTACCAAATATTTATTTTTCATTCTGGTAAGAACCAGAAATGATTTTAAGAAAAGTAATGTTACCCTCTGAATTTTTTCTACTTTCACTACCTTTGCCAAACCATGGCCTATTTCTTGTTATTGTGTTGGCCAGACCCTTTCAACCCTTGTATCATTCCCTGCCTGAGCCAAGACAACACATGGAAGTATTCCAGCACCACTGCGAAGAGGAATAACCTATGAACATGAATTTAAAAGAGAGTGAAGAGAGAAAAAAAATCACATATGAGCAGACAGCAACAGGGAAAGTGCATCTTTCCAGAATGGATGTTGGCTTCTGTCAAAAATCAGCCAATTGCTCATTTTCCAGTTTCATTTTAACAATGGTTTCCCTTCACTGACAGCCACATCTTCGGGTGCCCTCATTAGTGTTTGAAGGCTCCGCTTTCCAGGCAAAGTAACACATTAAAAAAATGCAGAGGAAAAGTTTTGGTGAAACACTGCTTGGATTTGAATCTTCCTTCCTCCTGCCCCTAAACAGATTAAAATAAGAAGCTACGAAACCATACTGAAGCATTTCAAACTGCACTTTTTCCTTATATATCTGATCCTCTCAGGAATTGCCCAATCATGTCTTAGGAGTCTTTCAGATCCTTTAAAACACAGTATGTTCTTTCTATTACAGGAAAAATATAAAAAGTCCCCAATAATTTTCTGCAATTTCCTTTTTTTTTTTGAGACACAGTCTCGCTCTGTCACCCGGGCTAGAGTGCCATGGAGTAAGCTCATTTTAAAAAACAGATAAACATTTGCTAGAAAAGAAAAGCATCAAGTAAACAAATTCAATAAGATTGTTGTTAACTAATCTCTATGACATATAATAATTAGTATGTCTTGAGGGTCTATTAAATAAGTGAATCATATCTAATCATAAAGCAGACGTGTTGGGTGAAATAAAAGAAAATTAAACTAAACTCTAACCTCTAAGACAGGGGCCAGCAACCTTTTTTCTTAAAGAGCCAGGTGGCAAAATGGTCTCCATCACAACTACTCATCTGTGCCAAATGATGTGTAAACAAATGAGCCTGGTTGTGTTCCAATAAAGTTTTATTTATTTGAATTTCACATAATTTTCATGTCATGACACATTACAGTATTCTTCTATGATTTTTTTTAACCATTAAAAAATGTACAAATTATTCATGATTTGAGAGCCATACAAAAACTAAGTGGCAGGCCATTAAACTGTAGTTTGTGGATCCCTGCTCTAAGAGTTTATGATATGAAATATGGGACAAAAGTATCACCTCTGGCAAACCTAGTGTTCTAATAATGATGCATAACAAAAAATCTTTTTTCTCTGTCCTTCCAAAATCTGATTTCTGTGTAAAACAGTATAATCAGTCAATCCAAAAAAGTTTCCTGAGTGCTTGCCAGGTACAAGACACTGCTAATCACTGCAAGGCACATAAGAGTCTCTAAGCAAAGTAGGAAGAAGAGGGAAGGAGTTAAGAGGTGGAGAGCTCCATTGACTTGGATGGCCCTTACCATTAAGGAGGAGGTAATATCTGTGTCGGACTTTGAAGAATACGTATAATTTGGATAGAAAAAGATTGCAGTAAAAGAAAAAGAGAAAGAGAAGGACAAAACCTTAGGGAGTAACCATGTTAGAGAGTGAATAAAAAAAAAAAGGTAGATACAGAGGCAGGCAGAAAACCAGGAGAGCAAACTGCCACTGAAGTCAAGAGAAAAAAGCATTTGAAGGAGAAAGGGCTTAATACTCGCAATGTGGTTACTAGGGGAAGAGTAAAAGTAGGTCAATGTACTGAACGAATAAGTGCTATCAATGACTTTTTTACACTATTGTTTTGGTACAATGATAGAGGTGAGAGACAGGTCGGGGAGAGAATAAACGGGGAACAGTTTGAAAGAGATGATGGAGGAAGATGGCTTTATAGTACTTGATCAGACTAGAGAAATGGATTCTCCTTCCTTAAAACAAAAAACATTCTGATGAAAGAGGCAGCTATCTTCTCAGCAGCTTGCTCTAACAGGAAACATTCTAATTAGTAAGTTGTTCCTTATATCAATTAAATTATTATACCCACTGAAATTAAATGGCCCAATTAAATGGCAAGATCAACAGTTAACAAAAGCTGCATCTATTCTAAACATTGCAACAAGACGTAGCCAAGAATTCGACAAACTTTTCTGGAAGGTGACTATATACAAATGGTTAAGTGTCCTATTCAACTCCTAAGTGTATGTATGTCTATCTTTCCTTCTTTCTTTTAAAAATTTTTATTCTGACAGTTTTATGCTTACCAAAAAAGTAATAAGGATAATAAAAGGATTCCTGCATATCTTTATCCTTCTTTCTTTTTTAATAACCTACTTTAAGAAAAGCATTCTTTGGCTGAAATTCCTTTTTGTTCTTTGTAATAGGGATATTGCCAATAAATTTTGGCTATTCAGTTCTAAAACCGCTGGAGCTCAAATGGTTTAGTTAATGTTGCCAATGATTCAGTTACAAGTTGTAGGAAAGAAAAGTACAATATAAACTGACTTAACAGAAATCCTTTTAGGAATTCACTGGGCTTCCTTAATCTGTAGATTGATATCTTTTACCAGCTATGCCCTATTCTCACTTTCCTCTCCGAGACTCCAATTAAATGCATGTTAGATCTTCTTACTCTATCCTGTATGTCTTATTTTCTTTCTGTAATTTTTACCTTTCCCTCTGTCCATGGAGAATTCTGGATAATTTCTTCTGACCTAACTTCCAGTTCACTATTTCCCTCTTCACCTATGTCTAATCTGCTACTAAACCCATCCACTAAGCTCTTAATTTCAGTTATTGCATTTTCTAATTCTAGCATTTCTACATGGTTCTTTTTTAAAACTGCTCTATTGCTTTTCTTTTTTTAATAGTTCCCAATTCCCTGATAACAATTTTAAACCTGGCTTTGATTTCTTTGAACACAGTAGGCATAGTTGTTTTCAGTTCAAGTCTGATAACTCTATAGTATGTCATGTACTTACAAGTTTTGGAAGTCTATTGTGACTGTTTTCCTCATATGCTTAGTCATCTTTAGCTATGTACTGGCCATTTTTCAGGAAAAAGTTCCTTGGAGAAAGATTTTTAGACAGAGGGTGACAGTACCTTCTCCAGAGAGTATTTCTGTTTGCTTCTGCCACATGCCTGAAAGCACTACCAGTCCAGAGCCTCCCTCATTCAAGCTCAAGTCCTTAGGGTCTCTGTATTTTGTCCTTTTAGAACCCTAACAGTGTTCCCGCATATATTCTATCTCCAACATTTGCCAGAGATTACCTTGATTTTTTTTCTTCCAATCCTTGACTGAATATATGTATGTGTGAGTATATGAATATAATTTCCAAGAACTTTCTTATACTCTAATTGAGTATAAGATATATTTTTATATAAGATACAAAAAATTTTATAACATGTTTATTTTCCAAATTAAATTATTCAGAAAGTTATATGTTTGTTTCACTAAAAACTGCCTACTTCATGTGATTGTAAAGAATAATGTAACTGCTTTCAATGCTATAGATAAAAGCTATGACAAAATAGTAGTCTGTCCTAGTGAACTGCATTTAGTTTATAAGCATTAAGAGCTTACAGAGGACATGACATCTGCTTAGTGACTTTATTTAAATACGATTAAAATTTCAAGTCATAGAAATATAAAAAGGACACCATAGCTATGGTAGAAATCAAGAGACAGTAACTTTATCCTAAATTGAATTTGCTGTTATCCCTCTACCACGGTGCAATGGAACATTTAGTGATAGACGCTCAAGGAAAGATTTTCTGAAAAATTTCAGTTTTGAGAAAAAAATCTCAAGAGGAGCCAAGTGACTAAGAAATAATTTTCAAGAACAGTATATAGTGTTATATAATTAAAAACTGGATAATTTAAAAAATGTTTTCTTCCTCAAGTGAAATAATATACTTTCTAAATGCTAGTCTTCCTTTGCAAGCATTAATATCTTTCTTTAAAAAGTTACAAGGCTTCTGGTTTCTGGTCTAGCATTAAGGAGCTCAGAAGTCACTACTCCATCCTAAGTAAGAAGCTGAACAAACTGAAAAATCAACAGCTCTGCTTGGATCTGTCAGAGAAGTGAGGTCATAGGACAAACTACTGTCCCCAAAATTAGAGAGACACACACGTGGATACAGAGAATCACAACTGCAGCAGAAAGCCAGGAGGAGAAATTTCTGGAGTAGGAAAGTCTACCTAACTAACTGACAAACTGCTGGAGGCTCAGTGTAGACAAGTATGAAAGTTAAGAACCTCAGGGGAACTAGTCATAGGGAGGACCCCATGCTTTTGTGAGTTTTACCTCCAGGACCTTCTACCAGGTCTTCACAGGGAACACTGGAGAAAAATCTCCTCCTGCTTCCAGCAGAGCGAAGGAAAAAGGAACCATTTTGAAACAGAGCACGTTGTTCTTTTTAAAAAAGCCCTCAGGAGAAACTATTTTACCAAAGCCTAACCTGCTGGGGTTTTATCAAAGCCTAACAGACCTAGGGGAAAGAAAATACCCAACTCCAGCCCCTTCTAACCTTTCAAGTGGGGAAAGGGAAATACCGAACTCTAATTGGCTCTAGCCCTCTATGTGGAGGAAGCCCACTTTAGCTCCCTCCAGCCTTCCACATAGGAGAAGAAGAAACTTCAGGCCCCTCTAACCATCCTGTCCCACCTAAAGAGGGGTGGGGGAGCAGCACTCATGACATTCACAGACTAGTGGCACAGGCTGACCAAAAGACTGAGACCTAATCATAGGATTATACAACATTTCCCCTCTCCCTCACACCTTACCATCACACCACTAAAGGCTATTTACCAGAGTCCCTTTCATCCAGTGTATCATGTCCATATTTCAACAAAAAAATTACAAGGCATAGAAAAAGGCAAAAAAACCCAAATTGAAAAGATAAAGCAAACATCAGAACAGTCAGATATGGCAGGGATATTAGAATTATCACACCAGGAATTTAAAACAACTATGATTAATATGCTAAGGACTCTAATGGAGAAAGTAGACAACATGCAAGAACAGATGGATAATGTAGGCAGAGAGATAAAAAAAATTCTAACAGAGAATCAATAAGTACTAGTGAAGAAAAACACTGCAACGAAAATGAAGAATGCCTTCGATGGGCTCATTAGTAGCTGGACATGGCTGGGGAAAGAATCTCTGAGCTTGAGGATATATTAATAACAATAGAAACTTCCAAAACTGAAAAGCAAAGAGAACAAAAATTGAGAAAACAGAGCAGATTATCCAAGAACTGTGGGACAACTACAAAAGGTATAACATATACATAATACAAATATCAGAAGGAGAAGAAAGAGAGGAACAGAAATAATTTCTGAAGCAATGAAGACTTAAAATTTTCCCAAATTAATGTCAGACACCAAACTACACATCTAAGAAGCTCAGAAAATACCAAGCAGGATAAATACCAAAAAACCTATATCTAGGTATAGCACATTCACACTTCAGAAAATCAAAGAAAAATCTTAAAAGAAGCCAGAGGGAAAAAAACACCTTTCCTATACAGACGCAAAGAATTACATCTAATTTTTCCTCCAAACGCATGCAATCAAGAAGAGAGTGAAGTGAAATATTTAAAGTGCTGAGAGAAAAAAAACACAAACCTAGAATTCTGAACTCTGTAAAAGTGTCCTTTAAAATAAATATTTGCTCAAACACACAACAATTGAGGGAATTTGGTGCCAATAGACCTACCTTGCAAGAAATGTTAAAAAAAAATTCTTCAGAAAAAAGGGAAATGATAGAGGTCAGAAACCTGGATCTACATAAAGAAAGGGAAAGCACTGGAGAATGAATAAATGAAGGTAAAATAAAAACTTTTAGTTTCTTAATTCATCTAACAGACAATTGTTTGTTCAAAATAATAACAGCAATCCTGTGTGCTTATGTGTGTATAAGTGAAATGAATGACGGCAAAGACACAAGGGAGAGAGAATTAAGAATATGCTATTATTATAAGGCACTTGCACTGTCATGAAGCAGTAGAGTGTTATTTGAAACTGTACTTGGATTAGCTGTAAATGTATACTGCAAACACTAGGGCAACCACTAAATAAAAAGAAGTATAAGTGATATGCTACGAAAGGAAAGAGAATAAAATCATATGAAATGCTAAATTAAAACCAAAAAAGGCAGAAAAAGCATGGGAGGCAAAAATAGGAACAAAGAACAAAAGCAACAAACAGAAAACAGTAAAATACATGGTAGATATTAATCTAACTATATTAATAATCACTTTAAATATCAGTGGTCTAAATACATGAATTAAAAGAGATTGTCAGAGTAGATTAAAAAAAAACCTAACTGCATGTTATCTACAAGAAACCCACTTTAAATATAAAGACACATACAGATTAAAAATAAAGGAATGGAGAAAGATATACCATTCTGACACTAATCAAAAGAAAGTGAGTAGTTGTACTAATTTCACATAGAACAGACTTCAGAGCAAGGAAAGTTATTAGGAATAAAGAAGTGCATGACATAATGATAAAGGGGATCAACTGTCCAAGAAGACATATTAATCCTTAACATATATGTGCCCAACAACTGAGCGTCAACATACATGAGGCAAAAACTGACAGAAGCAAGAAGAAATAGATGAATCCACTAACACAGCTAAGACTTTAATACCCCTGTATCAGAAATGGACAGATCCCCCTCAGCAGGCAGAAAATCAGTAAGGATATAAACTCAATAGCAGTACCAATAGACTGGATATAATGGACATCTATAGAATACTTTATCCAACAACAGCAGATTATATATTCTTCTCAAATTCATAGGGAACATTGACCAAGACAGACCACATTCTGGACCATAAAACATATCTTAATAAATTTAAAAGAATAAAAGTCATATAGTGTCTGCTTTCAGGCCACAATAGAATTAAACTTGAAATCAGTTACGGAAAGATAACTGGAAAATCCCAAACTAGTTGGAGATTAAACCTCACATTTCTAAGTAACACATGGGTCAAAGAACTCTCAAGAGACATTTAAAAAATATTTTTAAATTGAAATGAAAATAAAAATACAACTTATCAAATTTGTGGGATGCATCAAAAGCAGTGCCTAGAGGGAAATTTATAGTATTGAATGCATATGTGAAAAAGGAAGAACAATGTAAAATCAATAATCTAAGCTTCTACATTAAGAAACCAGAAAAAGAAGAGCAAATTAAATCCAAAGTAAATAGATAAAAAGAAATAATAAAAAAAATTAGAGCAGAAATCACTGAAATTGAAAAGAGGAACTCAATAAAGAAAATCAAGAGTGAACCTAATGCAAACTATGGACGGTGGGTGATAATGAGTCAATGTGAGTTCATCAGTTGTAACAAATGCACCACTGTGGTGCCAGATGTTAACAGCAGAGGAAGTTGTGCATGTGTAGAGACAGGGAGTACATGAAACACTCTGTACTTTCTGCTCAATTTTGCTGTGAACCTAAAACTGTTCTAAAAAATAAAGTTTATTAAAAGTATTTAAAAAGTGACCACATAGTTCTGTTAATAAATCTCATCTCTCTTCTCTCTTCCCTAGAAAAAAGAAAAATGAATTCATCTTTTCAACACTCCTCTGATACTTCAAAACAAAATATTCATTCAAAACAAGCCTCTTCACTGACAGTGTTCAAGAACTTAACTGTGCCTTTGTGACCTTAGGATATTTTAATTGCCCCTTTAAAGGCTCTAAGGAACAGAGATGGGACAAAAGCAAAAATGAAGTACTTGAGTGACTCTCATTCATATCTTTCAAGTCTCAACGTGGCTAGACAGATTTAAAACATACCTTCAGAGGAAAGTAATTAAAAATTAATATAGTTTAATACTGCCAATCCTCTCTTTCTCTTAATTTAAAGATTCTTATATATGAGATGGAAAAGGCACAAATTCATCTCCCTTTTACTTGGCTTATATTTTCCAGGGTTTTTAAGTGTCTAAAGAAATGGCACTTTTACAGTGTCCTTCTATTTTGGACCTACAGTACTTTCCATTCCCTCCCAAATATATCACTGTGGCTTTATTTGCACCAAATCACCTTCCCTGATGAGCAACCTAGGGCTCTAATGCCTCCTCTCCACTCTGCAGTCAGAAGCTATGCTTTTGAACAGTTAATATTGTACCCTGCTCAATCTGCTGAGAGCACAATCTTGGAATACTGATTTTATTGCTTAAGGCCATTTCATAAGTCCCCCAAACAGACTGCCATTATTTCTCTCTCCAGAAGCTGGCAGTTAATGACCATCCTACCTCTAGCCAGTAAGGGAGCAGTTATTTCCTGACAGTATGTCTTTAGGTCAGCATGATCTCTCCAATTACAAGTTTATCACTGCCCTTGGTTATACAAAGAGCATCTCTGCTGCTATCTCTTAGATGAGAAATAGAAACTCTCTGAGGGGACACCATCCTGTTAATTTGGCCTAGGTCGTCTTCACTCATGCAACCGCCTTTTGGAGCTATCTGTCAGTCTTCCATAAAAAAGCCACCATAATTGACTATGTTTGTTCCCTTTCGGGTTTTAATAACACAGGAGAACGATTCTTTGGTTGTCAGTTCTTATTTGAAAGTCTTTCTCAGGGAAAGAAAAATCTTATTTTAGCTAGGAATAACCACACACTAGTCTACTGCAGCTGCAACAACCCTCAAAAAAGCTGTACAAAAGAAAAATGTGACTTCCACCTCCAAAAGTCATTAGAGATTCTTTTCTTCTTATTAAGGCACCCGGAACACACAATATTATATTGAGCCAAAAGAACCAATTTTCTTCATGGAGTAGAATAGCAATTGGCTGTTACTCATTAAATTCTTACAGCAATGAGCAATGACTTTCTTTCTTATATTGCTTCTCTTTGAATAGTAGATGAAGTTGATTTTTTTCTCCAAGGCTGCCTCCCATCTCCAGCAGTCCTGATCCTTGGCCTTTGCAGCTGTTAATATGCTGCACACATACGCTCAGGCTCCTTAACAGCCAATGCAGTTAACCTTTCTGTTTATTCCAAGACAGTCCCTATCTTGTTAGTGAAACTGATTTTTTTTCTTTCTAAACAGAATAATTTCATATGGTGCAAAAACTACACATATATAAAACCGCTGGTTTTCTAAATCCTTTTTTTTTTATTTTAAGGGCTTTAGGGGCATTGGGTTCTCATGTTTTAGTTGAGAAAGACATGTGTATTTGTGATAAGGCGAAAAGGTGGGCTGACTACAGCTACTTCACAAATATAGTTATTGCCTCTTCTGCGTTGGGATAAACTGCTGGAGCCCACAATTTACCTCTATTCTCAAGGAGAAGTTAATTCCCTTGATTGAACATAGGTGAAAGATTATGTTTTCTGGAATTAAGGAGTAAAATATTAGAGATTACATAAAAGGACACTTTATCATAACCGTGTTCAAAGATACTTCTCTTTTATAAATTGCCTGCATCATTTTATATTTTAATTGCCTATTAACTGTCTGTGCCCCTCAAGGATAGGAAGCTCCTGGAAGGCAGGAATTGCATCATAATGACTGTTTTATCTTCAGGGCACATGGTCTGGCAGATGGTATACAGCTAATACATATTTCTGTTAGTATTATAGTCAATACAAACGTCTAATTCTTAATTAGCCACGGTTTTAGACTAACTGGCAAACTCATTGCCCCAACATTTATGAAATGAGTTTTAATCACACATTATCCCAGTTTAGAAAGTTATACCCAATTTCAAATATCTAATGATCTCTACCTAAGCACCGAGTATCTTTATGGGAGGCAGCAGAAACAATGCTAAATTTGCAAGTTTTGAGTCTTTCTGCTCTGATTCAGACTCTGCAACTAACTAGCAGTACCTTTGATAAGTCACTTTAACTTAGTGGATCTCATGTCAAAGATTAAAGTGGGAAACTGAACTAAATGGTCTCCAAGTGTCTAGCTGAGCCTAGCTCTATTCATGCTCTGATTAGGCATGAATTATTAATAGTAAGGGTACTACTGATATAGCAAGCCCTTATCAACACTAGAGGGAGCTATGTTCATGCCATCGATGGGGCATTTTAGAAGATTTCAAGAAAAAGCATCTTTAAATGGAAAATGGACTTTTCCAGAATGAGAGAAATTTCACACCAAGTGAGAAGTCCACGCTGTTCATACAGCCACCCCACAGGTTCTCTGTAATAACCTCCTTCTTACAGATGTCAGAACACCTCATGCCTGACTTGTACCAACATACCAGGCATCAGTTTTAATTCCATGAGAACCAAGGTGACTTTGAACCATTCCTAAAGATGATTTTCCCCATTCAGACTATTTTCTTTCTTAATCAAATTAATAACAACAAAAAGCAAGGTAATTAATAGTGATATCAGAAAATCCCCAAAGAGGGAAGGCAGAGGAGGAGAAGGATTCATATCACACTGAAACAGTGACCTGGGAAAAACAGTAAAGTTAACTACAATGAATTCATTAGCCACCTGCCACTCAAATCCAAAGCTACTTTAAAAACAAGAAAACCACTTAAAAAGAGGAAAGATAAGATACCAAGGAAAGGAAGGATCAACACAGCTCTGCAATGTGGGAGCTGGGATGCCCTATTGGGCTCTGCGGTAAGAAGCTCACAGCTGCTGAAGAGTGATGTCATTAATTAGAGGCAACGCGGTCACATTAGGCATTTGGCAAGGAGATTACAAGTGACAAGATAAGGTAATGGAGGATGGGTAGGGAAAGAAAAAGAGAAAAGCATTTCTAAAGCTGAAGCTTACTCTGATGTTATTACATACTCTCTTCTCCACCTCTGAAAAACACCCATGGCCTTGAAAATGTCTGACTTAAATCATCACAGAACAAGTGAAATGAAGAATCAAACCTCTCCATTAGTATCAACTTATGTTTCTCTGCCTGTAGGAACAATGGCATGTTAACCTGATAGGGCATAAATCATGAATATTACAGAATGTATTCTGTGGGAGAAAGACAAATGCAATCCCGAAGAACCCCTTTTAGTTAAATTTCATAGATTAATTCAACACAGAAAAGTAAAGCATCAACAGTCAGAAATAGACCACCTACTTTTTAGTACATGCGCTGTTCCTGAGTAAAAATAGATTATAAAGCAATTTCAGACAGTGACTTTATGAGTAAAGAGAAAAATCTACTAGAATGAGACAAACAATTATTTTCCACTTAAAAAATGCAAACTTAAACCTCCAGAGGTAAGTACAGAGTAACACTTACCAGGTTAAAAATCAGCTTATTCCTACGGATCCAAGTAGTTGGGATACCTAACTGTTTCTTAAATCACCAACTTCAAGTACTCTAGAGCTGTGGTCCCCAGTCCCAGGGCTACAGACCAGTACTGGTCTGTGGTTTGTTAGGAAGCAGAGCCGCAGGGCCTCACCGAGCATCACCGATCACCACCTCAGCTCCACACCACCCCCCCACCCCCACCCTCTGCCCCCTCGCCCTACAAAACAGAACTGGGTCCAACAGCAGGAGGTGAGAGGCTGACAAGCGAGGGAGCAAAGCTTCATCTGTATTTATAGCTGCTCCCCCAACCACTGGCATCACCACCTGAGCTCCACCTCCCCCGCCTCCCCCCAAATCCATGGAAAAATTGTCTTCCATGAAACCAGTCCCTGGTGCCACAAAGGTTGGGGACTGCTGCTCTAGAGTGTCAAAGCCTTATCAGAGACAAGAGGACTTCTCTTTTCCCATAGAAAATTAAAAGAAAAAAATTTTAACAGCCCTTTTAATCAACAATCCTCCTGAGAACCATGAGAAAAACATACTCTATGTTAAAAGGAAAACAACTTGTTTTCCTCCCTTATTTAGGACACATGCCAAAGGATTTCCAATTCACTCTGCTTCATACTGACCTTTAAAATGTTTCGGCCATCAAATGATTCTCTTTCCTTGAAGATATATTTGCCATCTGCTGTGTAGAGATTGTACCTGCCTTCAGCTGTAAATATTCCAAAGATAATGTTAGAAGAGAAGCTTAGGTTAATTATCTGTTTTCTCTTAGATTTCCATAGGTACACAGGTACAACTAGCAAAATTTTCATGTGCTACCTGGAAAGGGGCATAACATGGAAGAAAAAACATCAGGCTACGAGTCAAGAGATGTGGCTTCTAGTCCCAGCTCTGTCATCAACTCATTCAATATACATTTACTCATTCAACATCTTCAAGTACTCACCGTAGGCACTTCTTAACTATGCAACTAGCTACATTCTTAGGCAAATCATGTCTCCTTCATGGGCCTCAGTTCCTCAGTGACAAAGTTAGAGGTCGAGACTAAGTGATTTCCAAAGGTTCTTTACAGTTTACAAACCCAAGATAAGCTGCACATAATTTTAAATATATAAACATACACAATAGTTTGCATATTAACTAGTCAAAACCGCTGAGTTTTGACCCAAAAACTATGCTTTGGGTTGATTTAAGGACTCCCCCCAAAGGAAAAAGAGCCCTTTAGTTGCAATCAAAAGTATCCTTACAGACATTCTACACAGGAATGTAGCAAATCTATGACCGTGGCCTAAACAAAGCTGTGCTCTGCCTTCTTGTGTCAATTTAGGTTTCATATCCCAAAAGATGTCCTTAAAGCTTTCAAGGAAAAAAATATCAAAGAAAAGGGAAACAGGAGAGAAAAAATATAACATCATTTCATGTTCTTTTCAAGTAAGAATTCAACACAGAGAAGAGGCCAGGGTAGAAAAAATTCAAAGCATCCTCAAGAATTATTTAACTCTCAGAATATTTCCTAAAATACTAATCCTTTCCTGCCTACTGACGGACATTCAAAAATATTTGTATTCCCACCTTCGAGAATGTTCTTTTTACTTACACAGGTATGGAGAGAACCAGGTCAGAACTGATAAAATACATCTACAATTCTAACAACTCCATGAATATAGTGCATTTTAGTTAGCACACTGGAGTTACACATGGGTAACTATGGAATTATTTCTCTAATGAGAAGCAGGTTCTTAATCAAAGATCCTAATCCCATGTATATTTCACAACTTAAGATATGTGAAGTTTTGAAAGAACAATAGGCCAAGTACGGTGGCTCACGCCTGTAATCCCGCACTTTCAGTGTCCAAGAAGGGAGGACGGCTTAAGGCCAGGAGTTCAAGACCAACCTGGGCAACATGGCAAGACTCCGTCTCTACAAAAAAATTTGAAAATTAGCCAGGTGTGGTGGCGCATGCCTGTAGTCCCAGCTACTCAGGAGGCTAAGGCAGGAGGACTGCTTGAGCCCAGGAGTTCAAGGCTGCAGTGAGCTATTATGCTGCCACTGCACTCTAGCCCAAACAAAAGAGTGAGAATCTGTCTCAAAAAATAAAAAAAAAAAAAAGGTAAAAGAAGAATAAGTAAATTAATACCAAATGAATACCAATTAAAAAGCAGAAATCATTTCTGAAGACTGACATGTTTAATGACAGGTCCAAAATCTGTAAGTAGCATTAACCATCAGGGAAATGCAAATCAAAACCAAAATGAGATACAACTTTACACCTACAAGAATGGCTATAATAAAAATAAAAGATGTAGTAACAAGTATTGGCAAAGATGTGGAGAAACTGAAATGCTCATATACTGCTGGTGGAACACAAAATGGTGCAGCCACTTTGGAAAATAGTCTGCCAGTCCCTCAAAAGATTACACGTAGGCCGGGCGCGGTGGCTCACGCCTATAATCCTAGCACTCTGGGAGGCGGGTGGATTGCTCAAGGTCAGGAGTTTGAGACCAGCCTGACCAAGAGCGAGACCCCATCTCTACTAAAAAATAGAAAGAAATGATCTGGACAACTAAAAAAATATATATAGAAAAAATTAGCCGGGCATGGTGGCACATGCCTGTAGTTCCAGCTACTCGGGAGGCTGAGGCAGTAGGATCGCCTGAGCCCAGGAGTTTGAGGTTGCTGTGAGCTAGGTAGGCTGACGCCACGGCACTCACTCTAGCCCGGGCAACAGAGTGAGACTCTGTCTCAAAAAAAAAAAAAAAAAAAAAAAGATTAAACATAGAGTTACCACATGACCCAGAAATTCCACTCCTTGGTATATACCCAGGAGAACTGAAAACGTGCCCGCACAACACTTGCATATGATGTCCATAGCAGCATTGTACATAATAGCTAAAAAATAGAACACAAATGTCCATCACCTGATGAATGGATGCATAAAATGTGGTATTTCCATACAATGTAACATTATTCAGTAATAAAAAGGAATGAAGTATTGATACATGTTGTAACATGGATGAGCCTTGAAACCATTATGCTAAGTGAAAGATGCGAATCACAAAGATCACATATTGTATGATTCTATTTATATAAAATGTCCCAGAACAGGCAAATCTATAGAGACAGAAAGTAGACTGGTAGTGCCTAGGGCTGGGGAGGAAGAAATGGGGAGTGACTGCCAATGGGTATGAGGTATCTTTTTGGGGTGATTAAAATGTTTTAAAATTGATCATGGCGATGGTTGCACAACTTTGATTATATTGAAAACACTGACTTGTACATGTCAAATGGGTGAATTGTATAGTGTGTGAATTGTATCTCAATAAAGCTATTATATTTTGAAAATCTGTAATTAGGAAGGGATAACTAGACTGTGAACACAGAACATTTTCTTATATAAAGCTGTAACTATAAACCTGGATCCACACAATTTAGAATATACAGATTCCAACATAATTGAACTCTTTCTATGTTAAGAGATTAATTAATAATGTAATATGAAATAGGTTTAAGAGCTCTGAACAGAGATTTAAAGACTAAGACGAATGTGAAATGCACTAATGATAGCTATTAAGTATCTAATGAAATATTACCTATACCTGCACTATCCAAAATAGTAGCCACTATCCAGATGTGGCTATTCCAGTTTAAATTAATTAAAGTTAAATATAAGTAAAAGTTCACCTTCGCAGCCTCACTAGCCACCTTTCAAGTGCTCAATAATCACATGTGGCTAGTGGCTACCATACTGGCCATCACAGATACAGAATATTTCTATTACCATAAAAAGTTCTATTGTAGGGTGCTAGATACAATATGTCATCTGAACCAATGAATTTAGAGTGTACTCTAGAGTTCTGAAACTCTGCCTACACATAATGATGTTAAAACATATATCACCTCAGGGGATCTCAATGGGTTTTCCAAAATAAAAACGACTGTCCAAAATAAAATAAGCAGGCTGGGCACAGTGGCTCACACCTGCCATCCCAGCACTTTGGGAGGCTGGGGCAGGAGGAATGCTTGAGCCCAGGAGTTCAAAACTAGCTTGAGCAACACAGAAAGACCCCGTCCTCTACAAAAAATAGAAAAATTAGCTGGGTGTGGTGTGTGCCTGTAGTCTCAGCTGCTCAGGAAGCTGAGGCAGGAGGATCACTTGAGCCCAGGAGTTTAAGGTTGCAATGAGCTCTGATGATGCCACTGCACTCTAGCTGGGCAACAGAGCAAGGCCCTGTCTGAAAAATAATAATAATAATAAACAATAATAAAAGAATAGCAAAAACCTAGGTAAATGTTTCCACTGGACAAGCTACATTATAATACATAGATATCTCAAATATTCCAACCTTCTGCAGTACTACTATCCAAATGAAAGAAATATGCTCCACTGGCACAAGAACAAGTTCAAAGCTTTGGATTCTATTAACTACCTAAACAAGAGTCTATAGGCTTTGACTGAGCCATTCAAACCTCCTTTGGTCTTAGTGTTCTTCAAAGGCAAAACTGATTTATTTAGAAAAGTCTTAAATAAAATTCAGTAAAGTATCATAAAACATTAACATTTTAGAACTAATAACTAGACAGCTAATATTTATTGGTCCTACAATGGCTCTAACCAAATGGAATTATATTAAATGATTTCCAGTTGGGATCTTTTAAGTAAAAAGATGTACCCTTGATAAAAGGAGACACGAATTGTCCTAAATTAAATATCTACAAATAGTCAATGGGTTCAAGTCCTGATAAAGTCTTCTTCCAACCCAGGTTTTCTAAAACCAAGGTCAGGGCCCTAAGAAAGGAAATAAAACCTGAATATGCAATTTTGGTGCTAGTATATTTTAAGCAACAGATCTTAGAAGGAACAGTTGCATATAGCTTGAATTTATGCCTCCTGATCAGATGCTGAATGTGCTAGAGAAGTTTTCACTTTGGAGGTGGGGATGGGGAAAAAAAATCCTGTTGAAATAAATAATTATCCCAAATCAAGGATTAAAACAGGGCATTCTTATCCAAAGGCTGCGATTCCATAAAGAAAAATTATTACTCTAACACAAGGTTTCTCAACCTTGGTGCTACTGACAGGTTGGGAAGAATAATTCTTTGTCGTAGAGGGCCATCCTGTGCAAAGTAGAGTGTTATACAGCATCCCTGGCCTCTACCCATTAGATGCCAGTAGCAATTCACCTCCGGTCCCCTAACACTGATAACCAAAAATGTCTCTAAATAATCCCAAATGTCCTCTGGCGGGGGGGGGGGGGGGGTAAATCGCTCCCAGGGGAGAACCACTGGTCTAACATTTACTTTTACTTGCTAACCTTCATTTCTTCTTTTTTCTCTTCAAAGAAAGCCAACAAATATTGCATGGGACATACTTACACTAAACAATTATTCATTGTTTATCTAAAATTTACCTGGGCATCCTGTATTTTTGTTTGCTAAATCTGGTAACCCTATGTGTGACAGAAATAAAAGATCTAACAGCCAGAGTCTGAGGCTAGATATGTCCCTCCTCACATCTACTATGCTCCTCAAAACAAGCTAATAGAGCTAAAAAAGAAGATGTATCAGAGACAGTCCATTCTTTTTAAACCTCAGAGATACCACAAGGCTGCTAATCACAAGTGGTGCTATAGTTCTATGGAAGACTTACCATTGGGGTCTTTCCTGAATAGTGTATTCATGACTGTAGCATGCAGTTTCACACTATTCCACTCTTTTACTATTAGTCCAGACGCCTGAAAACGTTCCAGCACTCGATCAACTAATTCCTGCAGCCTGGAGAAATTGAAGAAAAGAAGTACAGAAATCTTAATAAATTCCTGAACACATGATTACTAATTCAACAATGTTTACAAAGCATCTGCTCTGTGTCAATCACTTTTCTTTTTTTTTTTTTTTTCTTGAGACAGAGTCTCACTCTGTTGCCTGGGCTAGAGTGCCATGGTGTCAGCCTAGCTCACAGCAATTTCAAACTCCTGGGCTCAAGCAATCCTTCTGCCTCAGCCTCCCCAGTAGCTGGGACTACAGCCACGCACCACCATGCCCGGCTAATTTTTTCTATTTTTGGTTGTCTGGCTAATTTCTTTCTATTTTTAGTAGAGATGGGGTCTTGCTCTTGCTCAGGCTGGTCTCGAACTCCTGAGCTCAAGCAATCCTCCCGCCTCAGCCTCCCAGAGTGTTAGGATTACAGGCGTGAGCCACCGCACCCAGCCGCCAATCACTTTTCGAAGCCCTGCATCAGAAGAGGAAGAGACTTCAGCCCCCATCGTGGAGCTCACTGTCTTGTCAAGAAGACAGAAAGACAGGGGAAATGAATAATTGCAATATGTTATGGTGAGTGTGAAGGGACTATTCGACTCTATGTGGAGAGGGCCAGGTTTCCACAGGAGGTTTAAATGTGGTCTTGAAGGATCACCAGAGATTTGCAAATAAAACCAGGGAAGGGCAGTTCAAGCAGAAGAAGAAACAGCGCATGCAAAGATGCCAAGGCATGCAAGATGACAGCATATTTGGAAAACTGCCAATTATTTAATGACAGTGCAAGAAGAGGGACAATTAGAGATGAGCTGGATCTATAAGTAGCAGTGAGACCATGGGAAGCCACCAAAAGACTTTCAAAAGACAATGATGTGGTCTGATGTCCATTTTTGAAAGCTGACTCTGTGGCAGAGTGCAAAATGCTTTAGAAGGGGATGGGACCAGCGGTACAGAGGTCAGCTAAGTGGCTACTGCAATAGACAAAATAACAATGAACACAATGTGTCAGGTACTGTTCTGAGAGCACTTTGTATCTGTTAAATCATTTAATCCGCCTAACAAATTATTATCCCTATTTTACCAATAAGAAAATTAAGGCACAGAGAAGTTATGAACTTGACCAAGGTTACAAAACTAGTAAGTGGCAGATCCAAAATCAGAATGCATACAGTATAGCTTCAGAGTCCACGCTCTTAAGAACTGCATATGAAGAGGAAAACGATGCAAATCTAAACTGCAGCAGGGCAGTGAGAACTGAGACAAGGGACTGGATTCCAAAGAGCTATGTGAGGGAGAGGCTGGTGCCCATTTGGATATGGCTGTGTTAAGGGCGAAGAGGTGGTTAAGAAAGATTCCCAAGTGTTGCCTTAAATGACCAGGTGGGTCATTAACCAATGTGGGGAGCTGTGGAGAAGCAACTGCTTATTGTTACATTGTGTGGTTTTGGGGACAAGGTTACCATACTGTACATAGTTTTGCATATGTGGCACAGGATAGTGGAAGAGAGATGAAAATCCAAGCCTGGAGCTCAAGAGGAAAATCTAAACTCTACAGATTTAGGAATCATCAGTATAAAAACAGCAGTTAAAAGCATGGGAGAGAAGGAGTCACAGGGGCGGTGGGATTTGGAGTAAGCCAAGAAGAGAGCTAGGGACAGAGCCCTATGAAACACTTCTATGTGAGGAGCAGAGAAGGAACCAGCAAAGACAGCTGATGAGGATAGGGAGGAAGAAAAGGAAGCTGAGAGGCTGAAAGGAGACTTACAAGGGGGAAAAAGAGAATAATCAGTACAGGACAACACTATGGAAAGAAAAGAAGCAAAAAATGCCTCCTTATTTCTCACAATTAGAGACCTGTGTCAAAGCAGTTTCGTCGACATGCTGGAGACAGAAGTCTTGTGACAGAGGACCAAGGGAAGAACCAGAGAGAGGAGGGGAAAGTGATAAGTGCACATAACTCTGTCAAGAAACTTGAAAGGAAGGAGAGAAACTAATGCCGTGGTAATGAGAAGATACGGAGTTGAGGGAAGGTCGTTTGCATTTGCTTTTAATGAGGAGAAAAAGTTGAAAATGCTTATGGACACCAAGAAATTATTCAATAGAGAAGGAAGATCAAACCTCAGGCCATAGAGGGAATGCACAGAATAAGATCTCAAAGAATGATGTGCACACAAGGGACGGGAATACAGCAGTGAACAAAACCAGCCCCCACCCCAAGCAACTAACATCGCAGTGGAAGGACAGGCAACAGACAGACACACATATACGACCTCGGGGGTGCTAAGTGCCACGAAGAAAATGAAATGGCAAAGTGGAAATGGAATGTGACTGGGGCTGGGTGTACTATTTTAGGTAGGGCGATCAGGGAGGGTCTCCCTGAGAAAGTGACATTTGAGCGGAGACCTGAGGGAAAAGCATTCCAGAGAGAGGCAACAGCAAATGCAGACATCCAAGGCAGGCACATGAGTGGTATGACTGAGGAACAGCAAGGAAGCCACTGTTTGCAGTGAAACCGGGGAGAGAGAAGTGATGAGGTCAGGGAGGTAGGAAGAACTCGCAGGCCAGTGTAAGGACGTCAGCATTTACTCTGAGTGAGGTGGGGAGCTTTTGGAGGATTTTCAGCAGAAGAATGACACGATCTTGCTGCTGTGTGGAGGACAGACAGCAGTGGAGGCAGGATGGAAGCAGGAGGGCAGCTAGAAGGCGATGGTAACCACCCAGGTGGCTGGGGCAGCAGCAGTGGAGGTGGTAAGAAGCAATGATTTCCTGGAGTCAAGAGGTGAAGGTGATTCTAAAAGAATTTTTGCCCTGAGCAAACAGAAGGTTGGATATCAAAGAACACAACACATTCGAGGACTCATAACAATTCTGTAGAAAGGGAAAGGCAGGCTGAAGCCAAGTTGTGAAGGCCCCTGTGGGCCAGGCAGGCTTGGAGTTTTACTTGGTAGCCACGAAACCAATGAGGGTTTTAAAGAAGCAAGAAACACAGGAAAAAACTAAAGGCATGAAAACCAGTTAAGAGAGATGTGCTTCCTTACATAGTTATCTTAACTTTTTTCCCAATTACAAAAATAATATATATTCATTATAGAAAATATGTGAAGTACAGAAAAGCATAAAAAGGAAAACGTAACCTCACCATCTATAGATAAGCATTTAACAAAAAACAGTTAAGTGGCTGGGCGAGGGGGCTCACGCCTGTAATCCTAGCACTCTGGAAGGCCGGGGCGGGAGGATTGCTTGAGCTCAGGAGTTCGAGACCAGCCTGAGCAAGAGTGAGACCCCGTCTTCACCAAAAATAGAAAGAAATTAATTGGACAGCTAAAAATATATATAGAAAAAATTAGCCGGGCATGGTGGCGCATGCCTGTAGTCCCAGCTACTCGGGAGGCTGAGACAGTAGGATTGCTCGAGCCCAGGAGTTTGAGGTTGCTGTGAGCTAGGCTGACGCCATGGCACTCTAGCCCAGGCAAGAGAGTGAGACTCCATCCCAAAAAAAAAAAACCACTGACGATTATTGATTAATTCAAAAGATGATATAAAATGATGGAAGATTTTTTAAAATTTCTTGTAGAGATGGAGTCTCATTATGTTTCTCAGGCTGGTCTTGAATGCCTAGCCTTAAGTGATCCTCCCACCTAGCACCCCAAATGCTAGGATTATAGGTGTGAGCCACCACACCTGCCCAATGGAAGATTTTTAAACAAAGAAGTCATATGGTATATAGGCTATAGCTTAGAACGACTGATGTAGTAGTATTTCATAATATCTATATACACACTGACATAAAAGTAATGTAAAATTTATGTTTCATGAGAAAAATGAACTGCAGAAAAATGCATGGAAAGTGATTCCATTTATGTACAGTTATAAGCATAGACAATGACTCTCAGCAGTATTTGTTCTGGGAAGGGAAACTGGTAACCAGAGTCAGAGCAGAGGGAAAAGGAACCATTTAATTTGCACTTTATCCATCTGTAAGTTTTTATTTTTATAGGAAAAAACAATGTTAAAAAAGAAACTTGGCTGTGAAAGGAAGATGGCAAACTATGTATAGTAATGCTGGGCTGCACGGCTGGAATTTAGCTTTAATGCATACACACATACACCTCTCTCTTCACCAAACTTCTCGAAAGAGTAAATTAGTAATATAACCACTTATTCTTAATGTCCTTTTTCTGCCCTATCATGAGCAGAGGCTTTATAGTAAAACAGAGCTGGATCAAACTATAATCCTACCACTTACAAACACACACTAAACACTACTGATCTTGACCTGACCAAGTATACTAAGTAACACCTGAACAAATATAACACTGCCTATTATACCAATATTGTTTTAAAAAAAAAAAATCAGATCAGTTAAAAGAAAAAAAATTACTTACTATCCAGAAATAACTACCGGTAAGATTTTTATGTAACTAGACTAACTGACTTTTTCTCTTGCTCTTTCTTCCTACTTTTGAGAGGGAAAAGTAAGTATATATTTATAAATTGTTTTGTAATCTCTTTTCATCACATAATACTCTATAGTGAACATTTTTCCAAGACACAAACTTTAGTCAATCCATAGTATTTGTATTACGGATATTCTATAATATAAAAACTATATATTCTATGATATAAATACTATATATCATATATTACAGAGGTTCTATCATTCATTTCCCACCAATCAAATTTTGATGACTATTTAGACTGTTGCTAGTATTTACTGTTATATATAAATATTTGTTTACATTACTGATTAAGCCCACTGGATAAATTCCTATAAGGAGAATCAGCAAGTCTAAGACCTAAAAAATTGTTAGAATAAAGGGCCAACCTGCTTTCTGGAAAGCTTGTATTAATTTATACTTTTACCAGCAGTGACCATCTCATGTCACTTATCAAGTATCTACTTACTTGTATTCTACTTTAAAATTTGTTTGTTTTTTTTTTTTTTT
>RJWJ010014477.1:0-37817 GCA_004363605.1 Indri indri | reverse complement strand
ATAAAAAAGCGAGATGATCCATTGAACTCAAGAGATGATTTTAAGGGGATCAGAGAAAATGTAGATGGCCTAAAGAGATGTGGAGCTTACTTATGACTGGGTCAAAATAGACTGCAATGCAGAGAGGAAGTCATCCAGACAGGCATGGCAAAAACAAGATCATTAAAAATAAACTGGAGGAATATGATCCAAGTGGTACGTTAAATGTTTGAATAAATGGTGAACAAGTCGCAGTTACTGTACTCAGGGAATACGTATCTCACTGGTGATAAAAAATGCAGTTAAACATCCCAGTAGAGGTGATAAAGAAGAGTAACTATGATTTAGGTGTAGGAAGCCATGGGAACGAAAAGAAGGGAGAAAAACTTGGACTTGGAGACTTAGGAATAAATCTTTGAGGAAATGAAGTCTTATCTGAGATTGGATGGCCTTTCTATTAAAGGAAAAAGAATGTGCAATTATTTTGGAAGGAGTGAAAATATTGCCTAGTGAGAACTTTGTATTGGTGGCATACAGGTGTGAAGTGGGTATGGAAGTAGAAGAGGTAGGTCAGGTCAATTAATGCTAGGTTATAATGGGCCCTAAGAACCATGGTAAGGCACTTGGATTTATCCTTAACCAAAAAAGTGACAGTAAAGTCCTTCTATTTTTACAATATGCAAGTTGTGACAGCTCTGAGGCACAAAATATATTTCTTGAAGTCTGTAACTTATATATGTTAAAGGAGAGATCAGGGCCATCTCATTTTCTCTTAGTCATACCAGGAAGCCCACAGGTGTAGCTCTTTGGACAGCTGGAAAAACCCATGCATGATAATTCTAATTCTACACCATAATATTAAAACAAGAATTCTAAAACAGAGTGAAGTCTCTCCTCATGTTTTGTCATAATGATACAGAAAATCCTAAGAAAAAAGAAAGGACATTAGAAGTAGTTATTTCAGGTTAAGAATTATTAATTAGTCTCAAATTTTATCATGAAAGGGTTATAAAATACAGAGTAAAAGTATTTCCCTTTTAATTTTAATAACTATAGTTTATCTCCATTTCCAATTCCTTCTCCAGATACCTGACTACAACCTTCTAAAGTTTTGAAATGATTTCCTTAAATATTTCTGGCTCTGAAATTCCATGGTAATAATGTTTGACTAATAGAATCAAGTCCATTTTTCCTAGATGTGCATGTATTCTTTTGAAAATAATTGGCATGATTATAAGTATCTGTATTTTCTGGCAGTGACCCAACAATGCTAAGGAAAGCATACAAAATGCTAGGAGTATACATTAACATTATGATATACTATTTAGTATCTGTTTAATTTTATTCACAAATAAAATTTGTGCTATCATTTTGGTGACTATTTTGTGAGGAGGGGTTTGTCCATGTATTGAACTGTTTCATAGTTAGCCATTCTTGTAATCATAATTGTAATCATTGTTAGACACAGAGTAATGCATTATGTTAATTTTCTAACTTTAAATTTCCTGGCTTATCAAATTTTCTTTCATGTTTAAGGACAACAGCATTTTGCTCATTTCAATGCTTCTATTTAGCAGTTTTGAAAAACTGAGACATTTGTACTCTAGTCTTCTGAGGAACTTTGAACTCAACCTACTTCAAAAATAGCCACTGACTGAGGTCTGTGTGGAGTCCCTAATTGGTATGAGTGAAGCACAGTAGAAGACAGCGGCTAAATTTGTATGCAAGTCAGTCTAACAAGTATGACACTCACAGTGAAAACAGAAAACAGCAAGCCAACCGTTCAGGTCTGGTCATCCAGATGGACTCAAGGTCACTTCTTTTTGTCTACCTTTCTTACAAAGAGTTACTTTAGAGATGGGAGATGGAAGAAATGAATTTTTCATGAAATATACTGGCTGAGGAAAAGGAAAACAAAATATCTATTCCATTGTGTAAACCCAGAGCAAAGAGTAAGGCTGGTGGATTACAAAATGTCAAAGGCAAAGCTTGACTCTTCCAACACAGAGTTGGATGAATGAAGCTTGGCAGTGACTAATAATGTATCAATTTCCTTGGGCATAAACCTGGATGATAAAGAAGCATGGGAAAATATCAATCTACCCCCAAGGAATGATTCAGAATTCACTGTATCAAGAACTAAATCTAGAATTTTCTTTCTATGATATAGAAATTAAATTTCAATTCATAATTATAAAAGACATTTCAAAGAAGCATATCAGTAAATAACTTCTTCATTGCTAATAAGTAATCTAAGCAATTTCTATAGGTCCCATTGTAAATTCTATGCTGCTCTTATATGGGGGAGAATAAAAGAGAGTGAATAAAAATAAGAAAAGAGTGAGAAAGGTGGAAAGACAAGAAAGGAAGGAAGGGAAAGAGAGAAGGGGATGAGGGAAAAAGGAAAGGAGGCAGAGAGAAAAAGGCTGACTTTACAATATAAAATATGATTATATTTTTGTAACCAATTAGAAAAATAAATATTTATAAGTATTATAATCGGATAATTGTATATTAAACTGCCTAAGAGCCACATGCACTTAAAATGATAGAATTATTAATCTGACATGATTATATATTTTAGGTGTTGTTTAAATTAACACACTTGTTCTAATTAACGTTTTCGATAGGTTAATCTACATCACCCCTATCCTACCTACCATATAACCTTGTTTAGTTATATTAACATCATTAAATATGAAATGTCCTATTTCAAATCAAAAGTGTAGTTTATGATATCTCAAACCAGAAGCAGTACAATTAATCAAAGAATGTGCCTAAACTGTAGACACACTTTTGCCATCTTAATGGTAGCTTGTTTATCCCAGCAGTGAAGAAGCCTGGAGAGTGGTGCTGAAATCACAAAAGGTATTTTCCACAGCTTGTTGAGAATTGAACATTTTTCCTTGCAAGAAGTGATCCAAAGCCTGGGAGAAGTGGTAATCAGTTGGTGCAAGGTCTGGTGAATACGGTGGATGACAGAAAGTTTCCGAATCCAACCTCCGTAGTTTGAGCAGCATTTTGTTTGTGCAACATGTGGTCCAGTGCTGTCTTGCAAGAGGATTGGCCTGTCTCTATTGACCAATCTCGGCTGCTTAATCACAAGCATCCTCATCATTTCATCCAGTTGATAGCAGTAATCCACTGTAATCGGTTGATCAGCTTTTATGAAGTTGTAGTGGATAATATCAATGCTGAACCACCAAACAGACACCATTAGCTTTTTGTTGATGAATATGCAGTTTTGGACTGTGTTTCAGCACTTCATCTTTATCCAGTCATTGTGCCAAATGCTTGTGATTGTCAAAAAGAATTCATTTTTCATCACATGTAATAACATGGTGTAGACAGAAATCATTCACCTTTATGTCATGACAGCAAAGAAAGGCAAGCTTTGAGATGATTTCTCTTCTGACACTCATTGAATTCATGCAGAACCCATCTATCCAGCTTCTTTACCTTGCTGATTTGTTTCAAATGGTCCAATATTGTTGGAATAGTAATGTCAATCCTTACTGCTAATTCACGCGTAGGTTGATATGGATTCGCTTCTACTCATTGCATTCAGCTCATCATTTTCCACCTTGGTCTCTGGTTGCCCACATGGCTCATTTGCAAGATTAAAATCACCAGAATGGAACTTCTCAAACCACTGGCATACTATGCGCGCAGTAGCTACATCTTTCCTGAACATTTCATTGATATTTTGAGCTGTCTGTACTACATTGGTTCCACGATGGAAGTCATATTAGAAAATAACATGAATTTTTTATTTATCCATGGTTTCACAAAAATTTCTCTTAAAAAAACTTTGAAAGACAATCACAATCCAAACCATGCGATTGAAAGACTGAGGATGTACCTTCACAATAAAAATAAAAGAATTGTCAAAGTCAAATGTCAGAGATATCAACTGTCAAACCTAGTACTTAAGGATATTAGACATTTCATATTTAATAACCTAATATTTTTTCAATCCTAATGCAAATGAACTCCACTTCAGTGAGAGTTGCTAGATTTTCTCTAATATTAAGTTTTTTTCTCATTCTTTTCTTTCTCTCCCTTCTAAACTTCTTCTTACTTTTCTAACATTATTCCTCCTTTATTCTTTTTTTTCTATTGCCTGTTTTTTTTTTTCCTGTCTTCCTTATTTTATCTTCCTTCTTTTAATTACATACAAATGTGCACTTCTAGATCTCTAGATGAGATTTCAAGCTTTCCAATTGGAGGTCTTGTTAGGGTTATTATTAAAAGTTTTCTCATTTACCGTCTATATTAACAAAATAAAAAGAGGTAAAATGAATAATATGCCTAAATAATGGCAGATAATTAAAAAGAGAAATGAAATTATTTAAAAAACTGTTTGAAATAAAGAGCAGGTAAAGTACACAGCACCTGTTTTTTTACTAGTTGCTGTTGGTTTTAGTTCCTAAAAATGATGATGACTTGGTAAACTCTATTATTTTAGTGACTAGAATAGACAATGAAGCTAGGACACAGCCCTTTCTTCTGGATTTAAATCTTCGTTTTTACTTTAACTTTTTTAGAGACAAGATCTTGTTATGTTGCCCAAGAGGGACTCAAACCCTTGAGCCTTGAGAGTAGCTAGGACTACAAGCATACCCTACCATCCCAGGCTTGAGGATTTAGATCTTATTTGAAAGGATTACCATAAGGATTTGAGGCTAGGTTCTACTTCAGGTAAATGTGAGGCTTAACCTTACTATGCAAACAACAGGCAAATATCGTGAGTCAGAAAAGTCAAAAACGTTATGCCTTGGGGAAAAAAACAAAAAACAACAACAAAAAAAACCAGAAGACCAAATTATCATAATTAAAGCAAGAATATAGTGTCAGATCACAGCAACTTTGATCCACTGTCAACCTTGTATCAGCCAGGAATGCAAAGGTATTGAGCTTTTGCATCTGCTATAGCACTTGAGTCTTAAATTTCCATAAGAGCTTACTATAAATATATTCATTTTGTCTAATTATAAAGGATGAAATCTGAAGGAAATTACATCAGTCTTATAGCATTATTTACTTTGAACAGATAAGAAGAGTTAAAGTCCCTGAATTCATGACATTGAAAGTGAGAAGTTAATTTTGATCGCCATGTTCACATTTTAAAAAAGATCATCATTATTCAAGTCCCCCCTCTCCATTTTGTATAATGTATATGTCTCACACATTCTAGCTTCTGGCTGATGGATCTATAGGGAACACATTCATAAGAAATAAAATTACAAACAGTGTGCCTATCAAATTATAATTTTACTTCTACATGGAAAAAAAATCTAAATGTGTTGCATATGGCACTCATCCCACATGCATGCTCAACAACTGATGTTAAAAACCTAGAGTATATAACATGGGTTAAATCAATAATTTGGTAGTTTTCTTTTCTTTTAACTTTTCTCTGCCACTAAACTATTCTTTAGTAGCTATATGTAGATAGTTATAAAGTAGGTATTAGGGCTGTTCTAAGGAAGAATTAAGGGCTTTTAAGGGCTTTTGTAAGTTAGACACATTTTGTTTACTGTCATATAATTCTTGAAAACATATTAAACAATTTATATCACATATAGTACTTTTACGAAACTAAAATTTTATGATTTTTTTAAAAGTGATTACATTAGAGATTTTATTGGTTAGAGACAACTATATAGCCTCTGCTAGTCTATTACCTACATGAGCGTAAGAATCCTCTTTTGTTCTTCTATATCCGATCCAGTGACAGCACCTGGCACATCGTGTAGGCATCCATTTAAAGAGAACAAGAATACAGTGGTACTATACCTGTTCATTTGTTTTCCTTTGTATTTTTCACACTGAATAAGAATACAACTGTTTAGATCCTTTAATTGTGTGAGTTCAAGGAATGCAACCTTGCATCCTCTTATGTCTCTGTGTTTCTGGGAGACCTAGGTTACTGTCTACAATCTGCTTTTGTTATGAATAAAGCTGCAGAAACCAAACCCAACAGTTTTTGGCAAGGAAGTTCCCTTCTATCATCCGCCTTCCTCCCTTGGGACTTAGAGACTCTTCTCTCCTTGGAAGGCCTAGGCATTACAATTTTCCACATCTACTGTGGAACCATGAGAAATATATTATTTTCCAAATTTTCAAAAGAGAATTTGGATTGACACCTTCTCACATTATTTTTTTTTACACTTTTCCCATATCTCAAGAAAAGAAGAACCACTTGATGATGGCAACACCAGTGTTATTGCTGCTTCTGTCATTCACTCTTTACTGTAATTAATACAACTTAATCTAGCTTGTGTAACATATCTTATTTTTTGCTTTCTAGTAAAATATTTATTTTGGATTCTTCTGAGTCTTTTTTTGACAACAATACTCAGTATCATACATGGCTTACTGATTCCAGATATGTCAGCATTTAAACTATCTCCTGGAATTTTGTCCTTAAACATTCAAAATTCTACAGTTTCATTTTTGAAAGTAATAATCAGTTTTTGCTATTGTCAGTAATGGTACTTTTAATCAAGAAATTATTTTACACATGTGCTGCTAAAGTTCTGCTACTCAAATTTAATTAGAGCCTCTTTTTTTCCTTATTTCATGCTACAAAAACAGAGAAAGAGAAAAGTTATTATTATGTACAGTTTCACTAATTAATATTTAAAACATTTTTGAAAAGCATTTCAAATTCACAGCATTATACAGTATAAATTTCTTTAGTAATGTACATGACTCCCCAATCTTTACATGAGGAATTAGCAAATGTTTTTTGTAGAGGGCCAGATAGTAAATATTTTAGATTTAAAGGACATAAGATCTCTCCATAACTACAATGCAGCCTTTGGAGAGTAAAGGAAGCCACGAACAATACATAAACATATGAGCATGGCTGTTTATAGCTTTATTTCTGGACACATACTGTGTTACAATTAAATTTTATGTCTAAACAACAAAAATAACCTAATAGATAGAAAAAGGTTCTTTTGGCTCTGATTATATCAGGCCACTGTTGCAAGATATGACTTAGTTTGTCTTCATATTTTAACTTGTTTTTGAAAGAATATGCATGTAATTATAATGCCTTATATTTCTTAATCAATCAAAATTGTTCCACATGCTTTACATTATTTGACTCTCTCATTTTTGCTCATTAATATAGTGATGGTGTTTAGCTTAGTTATGTCAGTGTTTAATAACCAAATACAGTGTCTAGTCTATTGCTGATGAGCAAACACAAACAAATAAAATGAGTAAAGTAGGCAGATATTATTAACCTTATGTTATAGATAGATAAACTGAGGCTCAGAGTGTTTCAGTGATTATTATGTAGTGAATAAGGTCTAAGCTTTAACATTTATGTCTCTTTCCACCACTACTTACACTAAAATTCCGAAACAAAAATCTAATCATAGCAGTATTGAAAATTTAAGAAGATTGACATAACACCATTTATTATTTAATAATAAATAATAATCTATAATAATAAATAATCTCTGGATGATACAGTGCAAATAACTGAGAAATGCGCAACTTCTTGCCAGGAAAGACCTCCAAAATGTAAGTTCACAGGAGGAATATTGCAAACTAAAACATATTTTTTGAGAAAAATGAAAGAAGACATGAATAAACGAAAATACATCCCATATTCATGGATCATAAGACTCAATACTGTTTAGATGACAATACTCTCCAAATTGATCTATAGATTCAACATAATCCCCATCAAAATCTTAGCTGGATTTTTTTGCAAAAATTGATAAGCTGATCTTAAAATATGTAGATGCAATGCACCCAAAATAGACAAAGCAATTTTGAAAAAGAAGAAACTAACAATTTCCAATTTCAAAATTTACCACAAAGCTACTGTTATCAACACAATATAGTATTGGCCTAAAGGCAGATGTGTAGATCAGTGGAATGAACTTGAGAGCCCAGGAAATAACTCTTATGGATAAATGGATAATAGATCTTGGCAAAGGTGCCAAGAAAATCAAATGCAGAAAGAATGGCGCATGGATGGACAACTGGATATCCAGGTGCAAAATAATTATGGTGGACTCCTATCTTACACCATAAACAAAAATTGATTCAAAATAGATCATAGACTCAATTGTAAGAGCTAAAACTATAAAACTCTTAGAGGAAGAAACAGGACTAGATCTCTACTGGATTAAGGAATGTTTCCTTTTATACTACACCGAAACCACAAATACCTATGGAAAAACAGACAACTAGATTTCATCAAAATTTAAAAGTTAAGGATGCCACCAAGAAAATAATAAGTCTAGGCATGAAATGGGAGAAAATACAAATAGTATATCAGATAAGAGATTTATATTCAGAATTATAAAGAGCTCTCAAAATGCAATATTTTCAAGAAAATTACTTAAAAGCATACAAGGGTACAAAAAATATATTTTAACAGCTTCATTGAGAAATAATTTACATGCCATACACATTTAAAATATATAATTCAATGGTTTTTAAAGATATGCACAGATATATGCAACTATCCTCACAATTTTATAACACTTTCATCATATCAAAATGAAATGCCTTCAGTTCCTAACACTCCACCCCTCCTCAAGATATGTACATTCTTAAGAAACAAAGAGCCATAAATAAATTTTAAGCTGATCTCAGTAATTGTGTTACATTTTTTCCAATTTTTAATTTATTCATGTCTATAAAATAATGCACAAAATACATTATTTGAAGTCAACATTAAGTACATAATCACCTATAAAATCAAAAATATTAAAACAAAGTTTATAATGCTAAATGGCAAAATACACTAAGAATTATTTTAACTAAAATATATTTTCTAGTGCTATTCATTCATATGAGCAAGAACTATGACAGCTCAACAGTAATGAACGGAACTGGTACCAAGAGTTTTGTTTTCAAATACCATTTTCCACCACAAAAAAACTGAGGTTTATTGGAAAAATGATTGATTCTAGGTCTGGAGGATTCAAAGTAAAAAGATCATGAATAATCTTTTACTGTCAAAAAACAAGGAAGCCTGCACAAAAGGGACATGTGAAACAGATGAAGAAGAATCCAATTCGAAGGTGCCCCAAATTCATAATAATTTAAACAACAGGAAATACGATGATGACAATTTACTGCAGAACATTGACTGTTCTTTAAATCATGATATTCAGAAAAGTAAAAAAATAAAATAAAAACCTCCTTTAATATCCTTTGAGATTGAATATTATATAACTACTTACTTTCAAAATTGCTTGTAATATATCTATTAACCTTTGATTTTCGTTTTATGTTTTTGAATAATAACAATATGGTAATAAAGATACTCAAAAAATTTACAGGGGAAAAAATCTCTCATTTTCAAAAAATGGTAGCCATTATTATGCCAATTTCTTCCTCTAAAAAATGATAATTAAAAATATAACCATTGGCGGGGCATGGTGGCTCACGCCTGTAATCCTAGCGTTCTGGGAGGCCGAGGCGGGTGGATCGTTTGAGCTCAGGAGTTTTGAGACCAGCCTGAGCAAGAGCAAGACTCCGTCTCTACTAAAAAAAAAAATGAAAGAAATCACCTGAGCAACTAAAAATTTATATATAAAAAATCAGCCGGGCCGGGTGCAGTGGCTCACGCCTTTAATCCTAGCACTCTGGGAGGCCGAGGCGGGCGGATTGTCCTGAGCTCAGGAGTTCAAGACCAGCCTGAGCAAGAGCGAGACCCCGTCTCTACCAAAAATAGAAAGAAATTAACTGGACAGCTAAAAATATACACAGAAAAAATCAGCCGGGCATGGTGGCGCATGCCTGTAGTCCCAGCTACTCGGGAGGCTGAGACAGAAGGATTGCTTGAGCCCAGGAGTTTGAGGTTGATGTGAGCTAGGCTGACGCCACGGCACTCTAGCCCAGGCAACGGAGTGAGACTCTGTCTCAAAAAAACAAAAAAATATAACTATTTACCTTGAGTTTTTAAAGGAGGAATAGTAGTTCAAAAAAAACTATAGAAGATTGTCAAATAAGTATAGAAACAGTGATACAATTAGACAGTCATCACCCTGTCAACTTTAATGAAATAATTCATTTATGTAAGGATCGTCTAAAAATGCTAAAAACATCAGTGACAGATTATCAGGAAACGAGATTTGCAAAATCCCATAGGATCCCTCAACATAGTACTTGTTAATTCTAAAAAGAATGTTGTTCTTGTATTTATTTTTTAAGATCTGGCAGTTACAACTTTTCAAAAACAGTGTTCAGATTAGTATTACTCAAAGTTAGAAAAAGCAGTGTCAAGTCTTTTTCGATGTGATCAACATCAAGTGCCTAGCAACATCTAGGAAGTGTTCTCACCAGAAATATTTATTCACCTTGCATCCAGTCAGTTCTTTAATTTAGACCAATCCGACTTCCAGTTTACAAGAAATATACGGAGTGGAGAAAGTTGTCAAACTTTATCACCATGTGCAAACAATCATGAAAATCCAGACCATGGTTCATACTACAATCAATTAAAACAACTTTGTCTCCTTAGTGTTTTAAATAAAATAGCAATAAAGTTCATAAAATGTAACATCCATAGGCAATAAGTGAGCCTGTTTGATACTGTATGTATCTAACAGAAACCGTTTTCACAATGGTACATTAGGAACAGTTGGGTATGAACCAGATATTAGATCACATTAAGAAATCATTTTAAATAGTTCTATATTTGATAATATGAATGCAGAATTACATACTTTGAAAAAATATATGTATGCTGAAGTATCAATGGTGAAGTATTATGATGGTAACATTTTTCAAATAGTTTTCTAACAAATTCCAAATACTAGTAATAGCAATACTTACATGAATGTAATTGCCATACTATTTATCTCAGTATATACATATATATTTATATCTAAAATGATACATATAAATAGATAAGAGAGACACGATAAATATTATTGTTAAATATTACATCCATTATATTATTCTTTCCATGATTTTTATGTTAAAAATTTTGCATAATAAGTATTTTTGGGAACACATTAGCAATATAGTAAGTCGCAATGATAATCACATGATTTTTTAAAGTAGAAATGAAATAGAATATAGTATTTATTTACACTGCAACAAAACTAGCATTAATAATAAAAACAGTTGAATTTTTTTTATTAATTAAAATGCACACTTTACAGAAAAGATGCTTTCAGCAGAGCAAAGTTTGAAAAGTTTTGTAAAGTTTCCCAAAGCGTGGTTATTCAATTGAAATATTTCCTGCTCCAAGAGTCAACTGAGTAGTAAAGAGAATGAGTGGCCACATAAGAAAGTGGAAAGTAAGACTATATTGTATTTCCTGACAAGGTGGCACCAAATTGCTTGTGAAAGATTGTGGCCACTTGTCTTTTCTTTTCACCTTTGTTGTTCTACTCTTTGTAGTTGTTGTTGCAAATCTTACCAGCTTTTTTGAAAAATATATTCAAGTATTAAATCTTATTTCTTGCTTTAAAAGTGAATGGACTAACATTTGTGTTGAAAAGACAGACTGGGCTAAGGAACGTCATGTAGGCTGTTTATTAGAAATATGTTTAAAACAGTGTGATACAATCTCAAGTGATGCGATTTCCCTCATTATCATGACTGATTAGTATTCCATTATGCATGTACCACATTATCTTTATCCATTCATCTATTGATGAATACTTAGGTAGCTTCCACATCTTGGCTCTTGTAAATAATGCTGTAATAAATATGAGAGTACAGATCCCTCTTCAACATATTGCTATCATTTCCTTTGGATATATATGTCATAAAGTAAAATTGCTGGATCATATGGTAGTTCTATTTTTAACTTTTTGAGGAATCACCATATTGTTTTCTGTAATGCCTGTCCTAATTTACATACCTGTCAACAGTGCACAAATGTTTCTTCACAACTTTTCTAGTACTTATCTTTGTCTTTTTGATAATAGGCATTCTAACAGGTGTGAGGTAATATCACATTGTGGTTTTAATTTGCATTTTCCTAATGATTAAAGATGTTGATCATTTTTTTTCATATAGTTTTTGGCCATTTGTAGGTCATCTTTTTAGAAATGCCTATTCAGAATGCCCATTTTTAAATTGGTTTATTGGTTTTATTGCTATCGAGTTGTTCACATTCCTTATATGTTTTGGATATTAATCTTTTATCAGATGTATGGCTTGCCAGTGCTTTATCTTGTTTCTTAGGTGTCTATTCACTTTGTTTCCTTTGTTGTGTTTGTTTGATCTAATGTTATCTATTTCTGTTTTTGTTTCCTGTCCTTTAGGGGTCATATTCAAAGAATTATTTTCCAGACCCATGTCAAGATCAATGTCCCTTATGTTTTCTTGTAGTGGTTTTAGAGCTTCAGGTCCTGCGTTTAGTACTTTAATCCATTTTGAATTGATTTTCTTTTTAACATGGTGTGAGATAAGGACCTATTTTCATTATTCTGAATGTGGATATCCACTTTTTCCAACATCGTTTATTGAGGAGCCTGTCCTTACCCCATTGTATGTTCCTGACACTTTTGTTGAATATTGCCTGACCATAAACGTGTGTATTTATTTCTGTCTCTCTATTCTTTTGCATTGGTCTATATTTCTGTGTTTATGCCAGTATCAGGCCATTTGGATGATTATAGCTTTTGTAGTATATTTTGAAATCAGGGAGTGCGATATCTCCAGCTCTTTTTTTCTTTTTCTTTTTTTTGCCCCAAATTATTTTGGCTATTTCAGGTCTTTTGGGTTCATACAGATTTTAGGATTGCTTTTTATGTTTCTATGAAAAATGTCATTGAAATTTTGATAGTGATTGCATTGAATCTGTCTATAACTTTAGGTAGTTTAGACAATTTAACAATATTGTCTTCAAATTAATGTACATGGGATAACTTTCCATTTGTTTGTATCTTCTTTAATTTTTGCCTCAATGTTTTGTACTTTTCACTGTACAGACATTTCACCTCCTTAATTAGATTTATTCCTAAGTATTTTGGGCTTTTTGATGATATTGTAAATGAGATTTTTAAAAAAATTGATTACTATATTGTTAATATATAGAAATATTACTGATTTTTTATTTTTTTAATTTTTTAAATCAATTATTTTTTTTTAAATTTCAGCATATCATGGGGTACAAATGTTTAGGTTAGAGATATTGCCTTTGTCCCATCCAAGCCAGAGTATCAAACGTGTCCATCCCCTAGATGGTGTGCACTGCACCCATCCCCATCCCCACCTCTTCTCTCCCATTTGCCAGACACCCAATGAATGTTACTACCATATGTGTACATAAGCGTTAATCACTTAATACCAATTTAATGGTGAGTACATGTAGTGCTTGTTTTTTCCATTCTTGTGATACTTCACTTAATAGAATCGGCTCCAGCTCTACCCAGGATAATACAAGAGGTGCTAGATTACCATTGTCTTTTGTGGTTGATTAGAACTCCATGGTATACATATACCATGCTTTATTAATCCACTCACGTATTGATGGGCACTTGGGTTGTTTCCACATCTTTGCAATTGTGAACTGTGCTGCTATAAACATTCTAGTCTTTTTTACAGAATGTCTTTTTTTTCCCTTGGGTAGATGCCCAGTAATGGGATTGCTGGATCAAATGGTAGTTCTATCTTTAGATCTGCTAGTTCTTTGAGATGCATCATATGGTTGTTCATTTGCAGCTTTCCATCTTTTTTAATGTGGATACTTATTGCTATTCATCTTTTTTAATGTAGATACTTATTGCTATAAACTTTCCTCTTATTATTGCTTTTTTGGTATCTTGCAGGTTTTGATATGTTGTGTTTTCATTTTCATTCATTTCGAGAATTTTAAAAATTTCCTTCTTACTCTCTTCATTGGCCCACTGGTCATTCAGGAGCATATTGTTTAATTTCCAAATGTTTGTATAGTTTCCAATGTTGTTCTTGTTATTGATTTCTAGTTTAATTCCATTGTGGTCAGAGAAAATACTTGGTGTGATTTAACATTTATTAAAATGTTTTAAGATTTGTTTTTTTCCTAACATATTTTCTATCCTTGCAGGTGATCCATGAATTGAGGAGAACATGAATTCTGCAGCTGTTGGATGAAATGTTCTGTAAATATCTATTAGGTCCATTTGGTTAATAGTGCAGGTTAAGTCCAATGTTTCATTTTTGATTTTTTTTGTCTGGGTGGTCTGTCCAGTGCTAAAAGTAGAGTGTTGAAGTCTCCAACGATTATTGTATTGGGGTCTATCTCTCTCTTTAGCTCTGATAATATATGCTTTATATTAATATATCTAGTTTCTCTAGTATTGGGTGCATACATGTTTAGAATTGCTATATCTTCTTGCTGAATTGATCCCTTTATCATTATATAATGATTTTCTTTGTCTCTTTTTATGGTTGTTTTCCTGAAATCTATTTTATATGTTAAAATTATAGCTATTTCTGCTCCTTTTTGGTTTTGATTTGCATGGAATATTTTTCTCCATCCTTTATTTTTAGTTCATGTGTGCCTTTATAGGTGAAGTGGGGTTTCTTGCAGACAGTATATAGTTGGCTTTTGCTTTTTTATCCATTCGCCCACTCTATGTCTTGTGATTGGGCAGTTTAGTTAGTCTGTTCATATTCAATGTTATTATTAATAGGTAATAATTGTTTTTTGATTTCTGGTTGTTTTGTGGTCCTCTCTTTCTTTCTCCCTTCCTTCCTGTCTTCCCTTGTTAAAAGTTATTTTCTCTGGTAGAATTTTTTTAATTTCTTTCTTGTTATTTTTTGTGTATTCATTGTAGGTTTTTCAATTTGAGGTTACCATGGGGTTTGCAAAAAATATTTTATAACCAATTATTTTAAACTGATCACAACTCTCCTCACAAACAAACCAACAAATAAGCAAAGAGAAATTTAACAGAAATTCTACCCTTTAATTCTATCTCTCCCTGGCTTTTTAACTTTTTCTTTCCATCTATATATTTTTATACTATCTATCTCTCAAAAACTTTTTGTTGTTGTATTTGATAGGTTTATCTTTTAGGCTTCCTACTCAAAACATGAGTGGTTTATACACCACAATTACAGCAACAGAATATTTTGTATTTGTGTACCTACTGTTATCAGTGAGTTATATACCTTCATATGATTACTTATTGCTCATTAACATCTTTTTCTTTCAGATTGAAGAGCCCCTTTTAGTATTTCTTGTAGGACAGGTATTGTGTTAATGAAATTCCTCAGCTTTTGATTGTCTGGGAAAGTCTTTATTTCTCCTTCATGTTTGAAGGCTATTTCTCAGGGTATAATATTCTGAGGCTAAGTTTCTTTTTCCTTCAGGACTTTGCATGTCATGCCACTCTCTCTTGGCCTATAGGGTTTCCACTGAGAAGTCTGCTGCCAGACATATAAGAGCTCCTTTATATGTTATTTTTCTTTTCTTTTTTCTTACTTCTCTTTGACTTTTCATTTATCTGTGACTTTTGGAATCATGATTATTAAATGCTTTGAGGTAGTCTTCCTTGGGTTAAATATGCTTGGTGTTCTATGACCTTTTCGTTATTGAATATTGATATATTTCTCTAGGATTGGACAGTTATCTATTATTCTTTCTGTGGATAAACTTTCTACCCCTATCTTTCTCTCCACCTCCTTTTAAAGCCAAAAACTTTTAGATTTGCCTTTTGAGGTTCTTTTCTAGATCTTGTAGTTGTGCTTCATTCTTTTCTCTCTTCAGACTGTGTACTTTGACATAGCGTGTCTTAAAGCTCACTAATTCTTTTTTCTGCTTGGTCAATTCTGCTGTTGACAGACTCTGACTCATTTCTCAGTTTGTCAATTGAATTTTTCAGCTCCAGAATTTCTGCTTGAATTTTTCTTTAATTATTTCAACCTCTGTTAAATTTCTCTGATAGGCTTCTGAATTCTTTCTCTAAATTTTTTGAAGTTCATTGAGCTTCTTCAGGACAGCTATTTTGAATTCTTTATCTGAAGGGCCACGTATCTCCATTTCTCCAGGATTGGTCACTGGTACTCTATTTCACTTGGTGAGGTCATGCTTTCCTGGATGTTCCTGATGCTTGTGAATGCTCATTGATGTCTGGGCATTGAAGAGTTAGGTATTTATTTTAGTCTTTGCAGCTTGGGCTTGTTCAAACCTGTTCTTCTTGAGAAGGCTTTCCAGATATTTAAAGGGAATTGATTGTTTTGATCTAAGCCTTTGGTAACTGCAGCCATATCAGTACTGCTGAGCCAGACTCAGTAATGCTGTGACTCTTGAAGATACCTGAGGGCACCACCTTGGTGGACTTGGGTAAGATATAGGAGAATTCCCTGGACTACCAGGCAAAGTCTCTCACTCTTTTCCCTCATTCTCCCTACTGTGCTATTGGAGTTGGGGAAAGAGTGATATAGCCACTCCTTCATGGCCACCAGCGTGAGGTCATACTTGAAGCCAGCCCAGTCTTACCCAAAGCCCATGGTGACTGTTGCCTGGCTACATCTGATGTTTATTCAAAGTCCAAGGGCTCCTGAATTAGCAGATGTTGAATCCTGCCAGGACTGGGTCCTTCCCTTCAGGGCAACATATTCCCTTCTGGTCCAAGGTGGGTCTACAAATGCCATCCAGGAACTAAAACCTGGACACAGGGCCTTCAGGAGTCTGCTTGGTACTTTATTTTACTATGGCTCCTCTGATACCCAAGTTGTAAAACAAAGTCCTCTGAATTCTTCCCTTTCCTTTTCCCAAGTGGAAGAGGATGGTTCCTGAGCTGTACTGTCTAGAGTTGTGGAAGAGATGACACAGGCACTGACCTGGCTGCCACAGTGGGTGTCTCACTGGATCATGTGCTCCCCAAGTCAACTGGCTCTGAATCAGGACAGCTGCAGGAATTGCCCAAAGACATCAGCCTTTGTGGCCCAACTGCCTTACAAATTTTGTCCAGGACCCTTTTTGTCAGCCAATGGTGGGGCTAACCTAAACTCAGGTTTGAGGGTGGAAGATTTCTCTCTGGCCATGCTGTTCTAAATGCTGCCTCTGTGTTCACCAGCAGAATTGTGCCCTATGTTGTATTCCCCTGTGCCAAGGTGCTCCTGAATTTCAATGCAAAATCCCACAGTCAATTCCCTCTCCCTCACCCAGGCACACAGATTCTTTTTCCCCTCAGCATGCTTATAAGACACCACTAGGGAATAAAGGAAGGGTGGAATAGGCAGTGAAAGATTTTTTTTTTTTTTTTTTTGCCCTCAATAGTGCCTCTTTTCTTGATATAATGTTAACATCAGGATGGTATGATCTCTCACCTGATTTTTGGCTCTTCTGAAGTTGCCTGCTTGCATGGATAGTTGTTGAATTTAGTGTTTGTGCAGAGGGATAGTCATGCCTCCTCCTAAAGAATAGCCCCAATTACGTCTTAAAGATCCCATCACCTCTAAATACTGTTACATTGGCAATTAAATTTTTACATGAGTTTTGGAAGGTACAAACTATAACCAAACCATAGCACTGCAGGTAACTGAAACTGTAGAAAGCACAATTGTGGATAAGGGGCATATTGTATATACATTCATACATATATATATGCACACAGATATATGCACACAGATATATATACATATATAGACACATACACATAGCAGAATGAAATACTAATCATCCTTAAAAAAAGAAGAAAATTCATCATTTGCAGTAACATGAGTGAACCTGAAATACATTATTACTAAGTGAGACATGCCAAGCACAGAAAAAATGAATACTGCATGATCTTGCTTATATGTGAAATCTGAAAATGTTGGTCTCATAGAAACAGAGTAGAGCAGTGGTAACTGAGGGTAGGGATAAGTTGAGAGGAGGATACAGGGAATGGGAACATATTGGTCATGGTGTAAAAAGTTTCAGTTAGACAGAATAAGTTCTGGAGCTCTATTTTACTGCATGGTGAATATAGTTATTAATAATGAATTGCATATTTGAAAATTATTAAAATAGTAAATCTTAAATGTTCTCACCACAAAAAAAAGTATATGAGGTGATGGATATGTTAACTAGTGTAATTGAATCATCTCACAATGTATACATATATTAAAACATCACACTGTACACCATAAATATATATAATGTTTTACAATTGTAGCTTAATAAAGCTGTGAGGAAAACAACAACACAATATGATGAAAAAAAACCTTGGATATTGTTATGGACTGAATGCTTGTGCCCCCCAAAATATATATGTCACAGATGTCAGAGTCCTAACCTCAAAAAGGATGACATTTGGAGAAGGGGCCTTTAGAAAGTAAACATGATTTGATTAGTTCAGAATGTGAGACCTTCATGATGGGATTAGTATCCATGAGAAGGATCAATAAATCTCTCTCTCTCTCTCCCTGCACTCATACACAGAGGAAAGGCCATGTGAGGATGTAGTAAAAAGATGCCCCTCTGCAAGCCAGAAAGAGCCCTCACCAGGAAACAAATCACTTGTCACCTTGATCTTGGACTTGCCAGTCTCCATAATTGTGAGAAACAGATTTGTGTTGTTTAAGTCACATGGACTATAATATTTTGTTGTGTCAGCCCTAGCTAACTAGTATAAGAAATCAAGAAACAGCAAAACATATACCAGACAAGAATAAATTTATAATGAACATTACGTAGATAATGGCATTAGATAATGATAAAAGGTAAATATACTAACAGTATCAAACGTTACAGCAACTAATTACATAAAGACATCTTTATTAGAAATTCAAGGAGAATTTGATCCAGATAAAATTATTGAAATTATTGAGTGAGTGTAATAGCTCTCTTTAATATAAAATAATATTAAATAGTAGATATTGAAGATTTGTAGAATAATTTAAATAAATAAACAGTTTAGTAGTTATATTGAGAACTTTTTACTTAAAAGAATTAAAGGATGTACCTTTTGTTTTTGGCTCAGGAAAGGAACAGAAAATTAAGGTATCAACTTTGCTATGAAAATAAAAATAAAATCCCAAGCCCTTCAACCAACTAAACAGATACCCTTTGGGCTAAGGGGATCCCAGAAAATCTTTAAAACTGAGTTCCCAGCAGGACAAGAGATCAGACATGCGTTGTCATACCTCTCCCCTTGCTAACTGCTATTCGTCTCTCTTCCCTAAGGGTGAACCAGAAACCAGCCCTATGGAAAGACTTGGTCCTCCACTGATTTTAATTAACCTTGCAATAGCTCCTTCATTTTAGAAGTTTCTACACAACAACTGACCAGCATTCCTTCCTGATAAGAGACTACTGACCATTTAGTGGCTGTGAACAGTCTACGGAGGCTGTGCAGTGGCTGTGAACAGTCTACGGAGGCTGTGCAGGAAGGGTTTTTGTGTCCTCTGCTTCATCTTTTCATATCTGAGGGCTGAAAACTCCACCCTTGGATGATGTTAATGCTGCCATTTTATGAACATTTGACCCATAAAGTAGCATGAAGCTTAATTGTGCATGCACATGTTTCTCCTTTCATAAATATTCATGACTCATCCTATAGCTTATTAAATACACATATTTGGCCACCCCACTCAGCATAAATTAGTGTTTCCTTTACCTCTCCATTGAAGTGCTCACTTTCAGGTTTTGGCCAAATGATTCACTTCCTCTCTGAAGGTTGTGGTACCCTTTTTTAAAGAATAAAGTGTCTGTTCTAAATTTATAGATTTTTTGACTTTTTCAGTTGACAACCACAAGGAAATCTTGAAATTTCCAAGAAGTAAAAATTTGCTTTCTGCCTTAAACTTTTGAAAGATATAATGAATCAACAAGTGATATTATAAATAACAGAAACAGATAAACAAAAATCTGATTCTTGGACAGGTTACGAAAGAAAAAGAAAAAAAGTAGAGAAAAAACACCTCTAAATCTTGCTGACAGGGAAAGGAGTAAAACGTACACATTAGTAATAAAAGAGGGGAGCAAACAACAATTGGTAGATATTGAAACAACAGGAGAAGATTATATACACCTCTATGGTGATAATTGATTATTTTTGTTTAAGAAACTACCCAAAAACTTAGTGAGTTATCACAACAACGTTTACTATGTCATAATTTCTGTCCCTCGGGAATCCAGGTGTGATTCAGGTGTGTCCTTTGGCTCCGGGCCTTTTGTTGGTTGCAATGAAGATGTCAGCTAGGGCTGAAATCACCTCAAGGCTCAACTGAGGAAAGATTTACTTCCAAGTGCAATCATGTGTTGTTAGGTTATAGGTCCATGCAGGTTGCAATAGTGTCTCAGATTCTTGGTGACTGTCAGTCAATAGCTTTTCCTCGGTTCCATTCTCCATGGGACTATTCATGGGGCAGCTCACAGCATGGAAGTTTGCTTTTATTAGAATAAAAAAGCAAGAAAAGCTAGAAAGAGACGGAGTAAGAACAAGACTGAAGATACAATCCTTTTTTAAACTAATCTCAGAAATGACTATCACGTTTGTCTTATTCTACTCTTTGGGAGTAAGGCATTAGGTTCTGCTGACACTCAAGAAATGTGATTATACCGGAGTTTGAATATCAGGAGGAGATAGGGACCATTGGGAGTCATTTTAGAAAGCTTCCTATTAAAGGTAAGAAATTAAATGAACCAATTTAAGAAATTTGTTACTTCCTAACAAAATGTAAGTTATCAAAACATGCACAAGAAAAAGTAGGATACTTAAATAGACCAATAAACATGGATAACATTTCAAATATAAAATTTATATTACTTAACCATCATTTCATGGTTAATTTCTTTCTAATTTGAAACAAATATTTCAAGGTTCTTTAAATTATCTAGAATTTGAAAAAAATTAAATTGAGGAAAAATGTTATAATTGCATTTAGTAAAGCTAGAGTGACCTATAACATAATTTGATTTTACTTACTTTATTTTCCCTTCATGATTATTTTGCTCACATATTTGATTAATGGTTTCCTTTTTTTCCAGTCCAGTGAATAACATGATTCATGCTGTTAGGAATATTTTTTGTGTTTATTATCTGCCCAGTAGCTGCTATATTATTAAATTTTTTAAAAATAAATGATACCTTATATTTGTATTACTATAGAAACACTTATGTGTCACAGATGCCATATGAATTGAAGTAGAAATCCATGGAAAGGGAATTAAGATAATGTACAGTAAAAGGGACATATATGCCATCTGGAAGTTAAATAAATAATGATTTGATGAAGGGGTAAAAGATACATAAATATCTTATCAAATGCTATTAGATATTTAATGGATAAGGAAAACTAAGAAACAGGATTTTCTTTGGGCAAAGTCAAGGGAATATTACTCTATATTAGCTAAACATATACTTCTTTTAAGAAAGGAGATCCAAACATAGCACAGAAACATTTTTGATCTGTTAATAAGAAAATTTTATGTCAGTGATCAAGCAGATAAATGTATATCCAATTTTGAGTATAGGGTTTACTGGGCATGAATTAAGGCTTTCAGAAACAAGAATGAAAGGAAAAATAATTTAAAATATTTTTACATATTTTAGTGTTTCAAAATCATTGCATACAATTCTTTATAATGAAGAAGTAATAGTATCTATATTTTGTTCAATTTTCCTTTTTGGGTTCCCTTAGCCACACATGTTCTATCAGAAAAAGCACTGTCACAGGTAAAATTCTGAGATGGCTCTCAAGATTCCTATTCCTTGGTACACACATCTTGTATTAATCCTTTCCTTTGAACACAGGCAGAATCGAAGGGATTTTACAGATACAATTAAGATCCCAAATCGGTCAACTTTGAGGTAATAAAAAAGGAGATTATCCTAGGTACAATAGATCCAATCAGGTGGGACTTTAAAAGGGGCTGAACCCTTACTAAGGGAAGATATTTGTAGTATGAGAAGGCCTATGGTAGAGGCCCTCTGGCACAGATTGGAGTGTAATTCCTAGGAACTTGGAACAGTTTCCTGCTCACAACTGTAAAGAAAACTGTGATATCAATCATGCAACAAGGAAATAATTTTGGCCAATCACCTGAGAGAGTTTGGAAGCAGATTTTTTTCCAGTCAAACCTTAAATTGAGGACATACCTTACTAACACTTTGTCAGATCCTGAACAGAGCACCCAGTTCAAATGTACTGGGCTATTGACCAACGACAATTTTGAAATACTAAATCCTATGTATCTTGTGGCTGTGTGTTGACTTCAGATCATGGCTATGTTTGGGCTAAACCAGTTTTCTGTAAGTTTCACTCTCGTTTTGGTAAGTTTACATCACTACACTAGCAAACAGACTAGTTCCTAAGTAATACTAACTACAAATTTCATTGAGTCCTTCTGATGTGTTTGCAGAAAGGAGTATTTCACAGACGTTGAAGAATTAATTGATTTAGTAAATAGAAAAAAAAGTTAAGTTTAAGTTGATATTTCTTATGGAAACTTTTATTAAATGCATTTTACACTTTATTTTTGTAATTCTAAAGAAAATATTAACTTACAAATGATAAGCAAATGAAATGTTAGACAGGTTTTTAAAGTGAAACAAAAATAACTAGGCTCATTATTAAATATTGTATATATCACAAGATAATACTTGAAATAAACTTAATAAAGTCTAGATGTTTTTATCATTTGTTTACTTGCTTATCTGCTTTTCACATTTTAGTAGTTACTCTAATATTAAATCACACATATTTATAATGATACTAATAGTACTAAGGCCATTAGGAAACATTATACTCAGTGAGAATATAAATTATGTTCTGGTCATTTTTCTTTCCTCAGTAACTATATATGTAAGTTTGCAGTCATATAAATTAAAAGAAACATATGAAATATAATTCCCGATGGATGAGGTAAATATGTTAATCTTACATAATATTATATATTTCTTATGAACAATAATACTGATAATACATAAAGCCAATACATAGATCATGAATTTCAAAAGAAAACTATTACAAGTTTTAAAAATCAAGTACTATTAAAGTTTAGAAGTCACAGTAATTTTATCGGCTCAACAAATGTCAAAAATGTTTATGACTTCATGTCAAAAATAACTAGACAATAAACTTATTGTCATGAAGTCACAAATTCTAATTTAATATTCTCAATTTAATGTCTCATGCCTTTAGTACTTGTGAATGTGACATAATACTAGAATGGCTGATACGAATATGCACATAATTTACCAACTCTTCAAAGTGGCTAGCAAACTGTGAATGAAAATAGTGTAGCAAACTAAAATAAAAACATATCAAGAAATATAATTATGCCTAATCATTACTATATTTGAAATCATTATTCTCTGTAATCCTAAGGAAGCATAGAAAAAGAACCCATTATTAATAACTTTTATAAATATCATTCCTTGCAATAATAATATATCATTTCTTCTATGGTTCTGTTCTTACCACTGATTTAATTATCAAGGAATATTGTCCAAATCACTTCCTCTTGCTTAGTCAAGATTTGGAAATCCTGGAGAGTGATTAAAATTTTTATTTTTATAGTTTCTATAGGTTTCTCTTTCCTATGTCTATGGTGTTGACTAGAATTGCCTTAAATTATCTGTGGGCGTATGGACTCTTACCACCTTACAATGACTCCATAAAGCACAGTCCTGTCTGCTGCTTCCTGTAAGCCATGCCATCTGAGGTGTAACACTTACTCTTTGCTATTACATGCCTATCTCCTGTCAGTTCTGCATTAAAGCCTATAACCCATTTACTCAGATTTTAGTTCTTCTGGTATTTATTAACGAAAATTATACAGGTCCTATAGGAATATGGGAGAGGATATAGTATAAACAAAGATTATTGGCATTGAAGTGGTGATAAAATTAAAGGTGTAAGTGTTGGATGTTACACCAGTCAGGATTCTTCATTTTGTAAATGATAGAAATCAAATATAAATTAGCTTAAGCTATAAGAAAAAGTAAGAGGGGCAATAATTCTTCTAACAAGTTAGTACTGAATTAACATAGCTTAGAGACACAGAATAGAATTCTATTTACTCCCTTGCATTCTGTGGCCATTGTGGTGACCAAGGGCGGGAGATAGCAATTGGTGTGATGGTTATTATTATGGATAACTTTCACTAAAACCACATTGTTTGAAGAAGCATTTTCCAGGAAGGGTGGTTTGAACTTAATTGTTATAGAAAATAACAGCCAGTAGAATTGATAAAGCCTAACAATTACATTTGCATTGAAACAATGAATTAGGCTCTTGGAAAAACACATCAGACTCAGTGCTGTTCTTGTAGAATCTGCAATCTAGTTGGAACAGTAGAATTCTATTTTGGTGATAATTCTTGTGAATTTATAATTTCAATTTTTTTTTAAAAAAGTACAATTTCTTGAATACACATATTTCTTCAACATGCATTTATAGATTTGTGTTTAGAAAAATAAATGGAAATAATAGTGATTAGTTGTGTGGCTATTGCCTTTCTCAGAATTAACTGGGCCATTTTTTATGGCTTGTTCTGGTACTAATCCTATTAACCAAACACTCTCTGACCTAGTCAATTAAACCAACTGTATGGGAAATGGCTGCATTGCCTAAATTCTATATTTTAAAATAGAATAATATCATCTAAGGTAAAGATACTATTATTCAACCAGCAGACAAGAATTTTTGTATGCAGTTTGGGAGTTGATGATAGGTGTATCTTGAGGAAGTTCCATTCCCTGTTTGGAGGAAGTCCCATCCATAGGTTGAGCACAAATGCCAGGCAGTAACTCAGTGCACTACAGAGCCAACAAAGGAAAGCAGTTATCATTGGGACTTTCAAAGAAGGCACAGTATGGTGTTTGAGGCACCTGAGCAGGCAGCAGGAGGTTAGCCGAAGCGAAGGTTTTTGAAGAAAAAGCACTGACCACTTATCTGCCCATGCATAAAAAAGCAAAAAGAGAAGTCATTTTAAAAAGTCTCCAAAATGTTCATGTTGGAAAAAAAGATAAAAGTGCATTTATCAAAATCAGGACTTTACTTCAGTTAGTTTAATAAGAAGGCTGCCTTGCTATTAAATTCCAGAATATTCCCCAACCTAAGAAATAAAACTAGAAGCTAAAACTAGGCTTTGCCACAGGTGTGAGTCAAATAGCACCCTTAAAGAGGAATTGGAAAAGATTGAAGTACAAGGCAAGGCCTGAATAATAAAGAAATACTTCAATGGATTTGTTTTGTAAAAAAAAAAAAAAAAAAAAAAAAAAAAATATTTTTGCTGGTAACAAAGTTGATACTATGGTTGCTTAGTAAATTCTGTTTTAAAGATTTTTATTTTAATTACCAGGAAATGATTCAAGGTGAAAGAGTATATTTGGTTATTTAAAGAAAGTATATGTTTGAAGGCAAGGAGACAATAACGTACAACGAATGTTTTAAGGTTAAATTATTCTAAAATCTTATTGGAAATATTTAATCTAAAATTATCTAAAGAACTTTTATAAAAGAGTACGTGTTTTTAAAAGTTTAGAGCTTGCTATTTTTATGATAACAGGTTTTAGTTTGCTATTAGTTATAAATCATTTCATTTTTTAAAAATAAAAATAATATTAAATATTAGCCTAGATTTTTTTTTAAGTTCAGAGCAGACTGAATAAACTATTTCTTATGGCATCTAGCACTTTGTAGATCTTCTATTGACCTGGCTACTTCTTATGATTGCTTGGCAGTCAACACAAATCTGAGAATACATAAAAACTGTAATTAGGCCGGGCGCGGTGGCTCACGCCTGTAATCCTAGCACTCTGGGAGGCCGAGGCGGGCGGATCGTCCAGAGCTCAGGAGTTCGAGACCAGCCTGAGCAAGAGCGAGACCCTGTCTCTACCAAAAATAGAACGAAATTAATTGGACAGCCGAAAATATATATAGAAAAAATTAGCCGGGCATGGTGGCGCATGCCTGTAGTCCCAGCTACTCGGGAGGCTGAGGCAGTAGGATTGCTTGAGCCCAGGAGTTTGAGGTTGCTGTGAGCTAGGCTGACGCCACGGCACTCGCCCCAGGCCAGAGAGTGAGACTGTGTCTCAAAAAACAAGCAAACAAACAAAAAAAACCCTGTAATTAGATAGTCGTGTACATTTGAAATTCACTGTGAAATTTTTAAGTGATTGAAATATTTTCTGTAACTACCCTCGACTGAAATCTAAAAACTAATTATCTTAATATACACTAAATTAATTAAAAGTTGTGCTTAAAACAGCTACAAATATATAATTTTGCTTATATTACCATCTGTTCTAATTACATATCCAAGATTACTGGACATTATCCAAAAATGTGTAGCTATGGTTGACCTCAAAAATGTTAGCTGTTTTATTTTACAAAATAAAAAATGATTAAAAATAGAGTACCCTTTTACAGTAGAAAAATCTGGTAAATGAATCTGAGCTATTTATCAAGGAGATCAATTTTTCTGACGTTTTTACAGAAAGATCTCATATTTACTAATATTGCATGGAACAAGAAAAAGGTAGAAAAGGGGGAAATTTGTAACCATCTTTTCTCAAATCTTTAGTTTTGTGTCAAAGTTCCACTCTCATAAGATCCACTTGTCTTTTGAACACTTGTTATCCTGCTTAAATATTCTTGGGTAAGACTATAAAGAGACTATTTCTTGAAATGCATCCATAAGCATTTCCCTGTGTTCCTGATCATTGTTGTCATTTTCTGATCACCCGCTTATTCTATCATGTTAATTGAGAACATTGGCACCTGCCTTATTCCCTCTCCATTTTATGTCTGTCACTTTTCTGCGGGATTATATTTTCTATGAGAATTAACTCTATTAGCCTTTATTACTTTAAAGGTCAAGCTCTCTATTTGTGAGCACTCAATAGCAATTGAAAATCTCATTCAACCTCACTTTGCCATCTCCTCCATGTGTATTTGTCAGGATCCAATCAGGAGGTAGAAGCCACACAGTAATTTGAAGAGTTTAATACAAAGAATTATTGACTATAATGAGGGATTAGAATAATGAGGAACTGGTTAGTAAGAAGTAAAGAGAACTCTAAAGAACATAGGCATACCCCTAGAGCTGAGATAGAACACTCATGGGAGAAAACGCCCCAGAATTTAATCCAAGCCTTATTGGAGAAACACAATCTTGGTCACTGAGTGGCTAAGTCACTGGAGAGCTTTCTGGCAGAAATTGCTTGAAAAATGTCCTCAAAATTTGCCATAAATCACCCCCCTGCAGTGTTAAGGAAAGCATCTCACAGGGAGATGTGTCATCAGAGGGACTCCATCAGGAAAGTGTCAAAGGAGGATTTGCATTTTCAGTTTTATTACCCAGAAAACAAGTGAGATGCCCTGATTATTCAGGTTATTGAAATTCTTTGTAAATCAGCTTGTTGAAAAAACTAAAGAGGGCAGAATATGTGATATACTTGAGTATATTGTGAAATACCAACAAGCCAGTACACAACAATATAATCTGCATGTCTGTACAAGCTCAAAATAAGTCATTACTTTTTCTAGTCAATCAACAAACCAGTCATTTCAATATAGTCAACTGGCATTTTAAAAAATTGTTCATGTTATTGCATCAAAATGATCAAGTAGCTATGTCATCTAAACAGGGCATTAGATGACATTTTAAAAATGGTGATTATGTAACAAAATATAAAGCTTTCAGGAGACTTCACTCCTCCTAAAGTTTAAAAGTCTAAAAGGAAAAAAATAAAATCGCATTTACTTGACTTTATTACAACTTCAACTTTTTTTTTACTCTTTGATTTTAGTTTAGAGTATATTGTTTCATAACTTCAACATATTTGACCCTAGCTTAGATGTGGGAGTTGGTGAGATGAGAAACTTCAAACTGTGATTTTGAAACCCCCAGTTCAAATACTCTGGGGTGATACTGTGAAGAGACTATTCCTTAAAATAAATGATTTGATCTTCAATCAAGAAAAGTGTTAACTTCCTGGAAAGTTTTCAGTTTGCTGTTCCGAAGAACTCAATTTAGTAATTCCATCAACTTTTACTTATCCATGCTGTTGGAGAGAAGCAGTGGCATGAATAATCTAAAAACGTAGTTAATTTTAAAAGAATTTATATGAAGTGATTTTCTTTAGTAGATTTAACTCCCTAGTTGTGTTGTACCTAAGCTAATAATAAAATAAGTTTTTCTTCCTTCAAGGCACAATGATTGGTAACTAAATAAAATAATGTGTAATAAGGGAGAGCAAGGCACTTTTGTTAGTTCATATGAAAAATTCCTTAAGCAGTACATATATATGTGGAGAGTTGAAAATTGTTGACAGTAAAGAAAGCTAGCTGTGTGTGAAAAACTGGAGAATCAAGACAACTGCCCCTACATTGTAAGATACTGACAGAACTGCACGTATATCCACACTAGTGAGGTGGCTAGACTTTAATAGACCTCCTTTCCATGAACCAGTGTATTTAACAGCATATTGTAAATTATAAAGCATTATATAAATCCATGCTGAAATGGAAGTCATTGTAATGTGGCTTTTTTGTGTGTGATGCATGGACTTTTCTTAATTTCCATTAATGGGAAGTGCCTTTTTTAATGTTAGTGGTTTTTCCCATGTTTTCACTTTTCCTGTTTCCCATTTAACTAGGTAGTGGGTACTGTAATTTCTTATATCAAAGAATGATCCTATCACACATACTTGTTTCCCAAAGCCCAAGATTGCCAAAGAATAAGGATGAGAAGAAACAGTTTCCTATAAATTAAGAAGAGAAACTCTCCGGATGCAGAGAAGAAGAGAGGATGAGAGAATAGTTTGGGAGAAGTTAGGGAAAGTGAGGTATATGGAGAGATCACTGAGGAAATTCTAGTTTATAACAGAACGCTCAGTTTGCTGAGATAAATAAGACTGGAGGAACTATAGTAGCTGAAGGGAAATGTGCATTCTAGTAATGAACACCAGCAACAAATGCAACCAACCTGAGAAATTTTTAGAAAGACCGAAGTCTATCTAGGATCAGTGCTGTGAGAGACAGGAAGCTGTAGAACTCCGTTGAAAAAAGAGGACAGAGAATACTTTCAAAGAAACATTTTAAATACCACTGTTTTCTTACCGACTGACCCTGTATCTTAGCAACTGGGGGCAATGCAAATAATACTAGGATAGGAAGAAGGAGTTATGCAAGGGTGAAATTGATGGAAACTGGAATGGCTTGACCAGTCCTTCACAGACACTTATTTTTCCACCTCTTCTCCTGGATCACAAACTTTACCACCCGCCAAATCCCAATGTTTCTCAGAGATATGCTCATGAATGTAGCATAAAAAACGTAATGCATGGTAAAGGAGCTATCACAAATGCACACAGAAAGAACAGCTTGTTTATTAGATAGTGTTGGGAAAATTGGCTCATTACGTGGAGAAAAATAAACTTGGATCTCTACCTAACTCCACATAGAAAGGTGGACTCCAGATGGTTTAAAAACTTAATGAAAAGTAAAACTACAAAGTCAATAAACAAAAATGTTAAAGACTGTTGTTGTTACTATGAAACAATGAAGCATTTCTTAAACAAGATTTTGAAAGCACTAATTGTGAAACAAAGCAAACCAAAAAAAGATTAAAAAGAGTGATGACATGCAATCAAGATACCATGAAAAAAAGATAAAAGAAGAAAGAATGCATGAAACTAGTACAGATTAATATTTGCTATATAGATATTATATTAAAATATACTGATGACTGTAAATCAACTAGAAAAAGATAGCAATCCAAATTTAATTATCGTGATGATGGTTATCAAGAGTGATTTTCTAATTTCACAATTTCTTCTACATTTATTTTTAGGCATGCTACTGTAACGAAAAAGTTTTTCTTCTCCCATACTTTTATTTATTTATGTCAGTGTGTGGACTTGTGGATTCATATTTTATTCAATGTAATATACATGTGTGTGTATGTGTGCTTGTGTACACATCCTATTATGATCATTATTTATTTTGGCACTCAAATTATTAAATTTGTCCAGTGACCAGGACAGTTTCTTTAAATTGGCTTCCATGTCTTTGTGATATGCTCTCTTAATTCTTAAGAACATTTCCTTGCTTTCTTTTGCAGCAAAATATTCGAGGCTCATCTGATTCTTTCCCTGACCCGGCCCTGGGATCAACTATTTCTCCAAGGAATTATGGTTTCTTTTAGCAGAGAATGTTTGTAGACCAAGGTCTGAGTTTTAATAATCTCATTTCTACTGGAGATTTTCTGGTCCCAGTCCCTTTCAATGGATGAAGTTAGAAAATACATGCATATGTATTCATATATATGAGTACACACACACAGGTGCGCACACATATGCGTTTTGCATATTTTGCATATGCAATTATTTCTATATCTATGAGTTCACCCCTGTAATTCAAAGTTCAATTTCATACTGCAGGATTTATTCTAGCATATGCCCTTTTCAAATTTGAATATCTTTGCTGCATCTATGAAATCTGGCTTCCATTATCCTCAATATATTTACTTAATCTTCCTGTATCTAACCAATCTCTGAAATTTACTGTGCTACTGCCCCATTTATTTCTGCTTAATGGCTTTTTAACTAATCAGAAAGGAGGAAAGGGAGGGAGGAAGGGAAGAAGGAAGAAGTTAGATGACTTTTGATCAAAGTATCTATCAATGTAAACGTCATCCCAATTAAGAAAATTTATCTCATCCCAATAAGTTCTGCCATGCTCCTTTTCAGTAAACCTTTCATTCTAATTCAATGGCTGTCTGGATTTCTATCGGCATAGCCTAGTTTTACCTGTTCTAGGAATTAATTTTAATTGCATTGCACAGTACGTATTTCTCTGTGCTTGGGTTTTTTCTTTTCTGAACAAAATTATTTTAAGATTTGTGATGTTGTTGTAGGTATCATAGCATCATTCCTTATAATTTCTGAGTGATAATAAATTTTATGAATATATCACAATTTCTTCATTCATTCATGGACAATTGGATTATTTTCAGTTTTTGTCTATTGGGGAAAAAGCTGTCATAGACCTTTTTGCAAGTCTTTTGCATAAATATATTTTAACTTTTCTTGAGTAAATACCTCGAGTATAATGATGAGTCACAAGATACAGGTATTTTCATTTTATCAGAAACCTGGATATTGTTTTTAAAGTGGTTGTGCCATTTACATTGCCATCAAATATACCTGATGGCACTTTCATGTGAAATGATACATTTCAATATCAAGATATAGATGCCTGTTCTCACAAATACATTCATTTTAATCAATTATTTATAAAATATGTACTTAATATTACTTAGAACTTTATAGGAATATTTATTTAAATATCATTTCTTCATAGAGTAAAGATCAGCCCTTTGGTAATTGAAAAGTGAAAGGCACAACAGATTTGTGGGCTGAACTATTGAGTAGACACAAAGTGACTTAATCAGTATAACACTATAATGACCAAAAGGTTTACGTCTCTCTGTCTCTCTCTGTCTCTGTCTTTGTATGCCTCTCTCTCTCGGTTTCTCTCTGTCTGTGCTTATCACTGTCTTTATCACAGTTTCCATTGCTCTCTCTCCCCACCTGTCCAATGAGAACAAATAAGTGACCAAAGTGTTTCATTTGGAAAAGTATTAAAAATAAATACCTACAATAACTTAATAGAATGATGATTTAATCTCAGTTTTAATAGTGTATAAATGTTCACCCTTTTCCTTCACAGTGCTAATTTCTCTTTGCCTCAATAATTCTTTTTGTAGTCTAATAGAGCATTATATAACACAATACCACATTCGATTTTCTTCACATATTCACCTGAGCCCTAATTAATTGATTTGAAACAGTATTAAGAAACACCTTTATTTCTGATGTGGTATAAACTATAAACTCATTTTGCTATAATTGATAAGATTGTAATAATGCTTTTTATAGAATTGTAAATGGATTTTATAGAATTAATATATACATGGCTATTTCTGTTTGTCTCATCACACATCACAAATTTAGCATAACAGGAAGCCATTAAAATAAAAGAGCAGCAGAATTAGGTGTTATAAAATTTCTCATAAAATAGCAATATTTGCAAACTAAAATATTATATAATTATGAAATTTTTAGTGCTCCAAGACATTATATATTATTAAACAGGGAAATAGCCTCAAGCATGTAAATTCTGATAATGAAGATGTACATAAAATAAATACTTTAAAACTACACTTTCTATTAGTAATTGTACACAGAATTAATAAGAGAAAAAGAAACATAAATATACTTAAATGGTGGTCTGGTTATATACATGTTAAATTAGAACTGATTTGTTTTCTATTATAAGCATTTAAAGCAATATTTAAGCCTTATGTATTCTTTTCAAAACTTTAAAATTCATGATTGTAAAAGATACATTCTTATAAACCTATTGAGCTGTATTTGTATTAGAACAAGAACTTGTATAGAATGAAGAATATAGAAGTAATTTTGGCATACTTTGTTCAGTGAGCAATACATGCTAGCCTTACCAAAGAAAGCCAAAGAAAATACCTTTAGACAAACTGTCATTTAATTGGGAAAAACACCTTCCTTTTTATTTTACTAGGAAGCATATAATGTCAACAAAGGCTAGCCTTTGCCTTTTATACTTTCGTAATAACTAAATTAAATTTTAGCGATATATCTTAAATAATACAGACCAAGTATTCTTACTGTAGTCGTAATATTTATTAGGCCAAACTAATAAAATAGTATATAAGACCAAATACTATAATGAAGAAGAAACATAAATATCTGTATGTAAATTTTTACGACTACCCAGAAAGAAAATAATGTAGATTATGAGATTAGAGCAGATAGCTCCTATCCTCCTTGTTCTTCTATGTTCTTCCATAGTTTATAATACAGTTCTCAGATATTAGTTTCACTGTGCATATACATAACATAGATTAAAAAAATTAATGAAGAAAGGCTGTAAATTCCAATATATGGACTCAGCCTAAATGCCCAGCAATTAATGAGCGGATAAAGAAAATGTGTTATGTATATATCATGGAATACTATTCAGCCATAAAATGGAATGAAATAATTTATGTGGCAGCAACTTGGGTGGAATTAGAGAACATTATCCTAAGTGAACTATCTTAGGAATGGAAAAACAAACCCTATATGTTCTCCCTAATAAGCGGGAGCTAAACAATGGGTACACACAGTCATAAAGCGGTGTAAAGGAAATTGGAAAATAAGAAGGGGGAGGGTGGGGAAAGAGGCGAGGTATAAAAACTTACTTACTGGGTAAAATATACACTATTCTGATGATGGCCACACTAAAAGCCCTGCCTTGAGCATTATACAATTCATCCATGTAACAAAAATACTTTTACCTCCTTTACATTTTTAAATAAAAATAAAAAAATATTTAATAGTGGACCAACTATGGAAGAACAACATCACCTGTTTAGTTCATTCATAGGGATACAGTTAAAATTACCAAAAATTGCTGTTATAATATTTAAGATGTACTGTATATACTACAACATAGTAAAGCATCTGGATGATTTAATGATATTTCAATGAAATAAAAACATTTACTACTAAAAAGATATTACTTTTCTCTTAAATATAATATGACAAACAAATTATAGTATTATTTTCTTAAAAGAAAAATGTAAGTAGGTGAGGAGGGAGAACTTGGAAATTTAAGTATATTTTGGTAATGTTAACATGAATTAGTAGTAAATATTGAAGAAACATTTGACACAAAAATGACTAAAAATTACTATAGTTCTGTCCTGTGCATGAATAGAATATAAAACAAAACAGAATAAAGAACCTAAAAATGAGTCACATGAAGAATGCTTATTAGAAAACAAATTGCTTTAGGAAGCAGACTAAATCTTCAGAAAAAAATAGGTTTTTTTCCTTAATGTAAAAAATATGAAGGAGAAAAAAGGGAATAAAATACTTGAAGAAGAGTTGCAAGTTAACAGTAGCTGATGATAAAATATATGCAAGGGAGATAAGAAGTTACATACGGATTTTCAGGAAAGAAATGGAAGCAAAACTTATCCTAGAAAATAGTTATGTTCCAGAAATCAAAACCAAGTTTTATGTACTAGATTATAATATCTATTTTGCCTAAAATAATTCTGAGACCTCTAAGATAGTTTTAGGAAAAGTATAACATGAAATGAAAAAGAATATGTAGAAAGAGTATGTATATTAAGATAGAAAGCCATATATATTAATATATAGTATTAAGCCAAGAAAAGTAAATAGCATAAAATTATCCTTTGCTATTTTATTGAATAGTTACAAAAAGATACACAGATACATATGCATATGTACTATATTTTTAACATAAATATACATATATTTCTGTGATTCATGTAGATATGGATATGAGCTCAGATAAAGTAGGGTCTACTATGAACAAATAATTTCTGTAATAACAAGCTTAAGAAAATGTTAAGACAAGGTTAAGTTCATGATTCGATCCTTGTTTATGTTAACTGAAGCACTATTCACAATATCCAAGATAGGGAATCAACCTAAATGTTCAGCAACAAATAAACGGATAATGAAAATGTGCTACATAGACACCATAGAATATTATTCAGCCATAATAAGGAATGACATCCTGTCATTTGCAACAACATCAATGGAACTAGAGAACATTATGTTAAGTGAAGTAAGCCAGGCACAGAAAGACAAATATTGAATGTTCTCAACTCACTTATGGGAGTTAAATTTTATCTCCTGTAGATAAAAAGTCGAATGATAGCATAGGCTGGAAAGGGTAGCAGGACATAAAGAAGAATTGGTTAATGGTTATTAAAATATAATTAGATAGAAGGAACAAGATCTAATGTTCAATATCACAATACAATGATTATAGTTAACAATTTATTGTATACTTCAAAATAACTAGATGAGTGGATTTGGAACATTCCTAACACACATACACACACATGTGCATGCACACACACACACAAAATAAATGTTTAAGGTGATGGATATGCTAATTATCCTAATTTGGCCATTACACATTGTATGCTTGCATCAAAATATCACATGTACCCCATAAATATGTATGATTATTATGTATCCATAAAAAGTAAAAAAAATTAAAAATTGCTGAAAAAAATTAAGTCGTCCCCTACTCTAATGTACTTGGAGTAGTGGGACACTCCTGGCTTCACTCGATCACACATCCTCCTGTTGCATTATGGTTTTTCCCAACCATTATTCAACAGTCAGTGTGAAAGAAGAAACCAGGTATGTACACATAGCCAGGTCCTTTCCCTTCTACTGCTCTGGAGTTTGCCTGACTGCACGGATCATAGATTCTTAAATGCTTTTCTCTATGCCTTAGGTTGCCCATGGCAGGTAATAACAGGTGTTTCCTCTAGCAAGGGGAAAGAAAGAGAAATTTTTAAAAATGAATTACTAGTTACAAGTGATAAAAACTTTTAAAAATTGAATGTTGTTGCCTTTGTTTTACAAAAACAATTCAAAAAATGGAAAGACAATCTTATAAAAAATTCTATTTCTGAATACTTTAGTGAAAAAGTTTTTTACTTATTAACACTATATAATAAACACTAGGAATAAAAAAACATTGTATTAAAAGATGAATGCTATCTTATTAAATACTATCCTTCCATAGACAATAACTAATTAAAATAATTTAGTAAAGATATTTGTCGGTAGGAAATGTACTTGCTGTAAAATTTTACTTTTTATTTTAAATTTGTGTTTTATGTATTACATACTAATAATATGAATGATAACTGTGACTGAAAACAATACTTAGAACCTTATAGGCCAGTATTTTTAAAATAAATTTTAATTTTTAATCCATATTTTGCAAAAATATGACAACTGAATCAACATAAGACTATAAAGTATAAAATATATTTTGACAAAATTTTTTGGTTGTGCTGAAATAAAAATATACATCAAATATTTTTGAATAAGCTAAAATTTTCCACAGTTAAAGATGTGCTTTTTGATGTATTTTCAAAATGTTTACTGGTAGGTTTCAAATTGTTACATTAAAGGGGTGATGTAACAATTTTTTAAACATTTATGTTTAAATATTTTATAATGACACTTCATATGTAACTTTACATTAAAAAATTTTAGAAGTCAAGTGAAAAATATATGAAAGAGCATATGCTATTTTCAAATCATTTTAGTGGAGAACATAAGCTAAAAGGCACATATTCATGATTCTATTTCCATTTTATAGATGAGGGCTCTAAAGCAGCTAAATAACTATTAACGTTGAAAATGTAAAAATCCAAACAGATAGTGGTTCAAAGACAAATTGTATTTATTTTTGTCATACTACATTTTAATACCATATTTTAAGTGATGAAAATATGTGGGTGATCAAATGTACCTAAAAATATACAAATTGCATATGCTTGTTTCTCAAATTTGTGACTCCAGGATGGATTCAAACAGATCACTATACTTTGGATCATGCATGTATATTTATGTCTATATGTATCGCTTACTTACCACTTTACACATGGCATAAAGTTGGAATCTTTCTTAGATATTATTTTTTGTAGATAAACTGAGGATCCAAATGAAAGGTAAGATTCTCCTTTACTAAATCATTCATTCTTTATGTGTTTAACCGAGTTAGACTCTAGGACTGCAGGCTGCCAGTTCATTTTTCTATCAATTTTATAAAACTCTATGTCGCAGGAAATTAAATTAATCACATTAAAAAGGTGAAAAATATGTCCTTTAGTTCCTACTGGAACTTTATAGTTTGTCATATTCTGCTATAGGTAATAAATATATTAATAGAATTGGAAAAATGAAGAGAGAAACTAAATCTCTAAAAAATACATATTCTTGAAGGTAGCCAAGTAAGCCAAATGTAAAAGACAAGAGTTTGTGTATATGGTACTACAAAGGCCATTTGTCAAAGCAGAGCTTGTGTATGGTATACAGAGAACATTTGCTGTAGATAATGGAAATAGACATCACATTCAAATAGCAGGAAAAAATAAGAAGCCAGGAAACAGAGTCAGCAAATGTGGACAACTCTCAACAATTTTGGCAGTGTCTTCTATAAAGACAGAAATAATGAGCATTAGCATTAAGAAACCATGATTTATATTTTGATTCTGATAATTAATAGTGATATGATTTGGGGCAAGTCACAAACTGTTGAAAGCTCAGATTCTCAAGATGCCAGTTAAGAGTGAGAATATCTACCTCATGGGGTTACTGTAAGCATTATAAGAAAATATCTATTATAACTAATTTAGCATACAGCTTATCACATAGTAAGTGCATAATACATAAAATACATAACGCTGAATAAATTAATACAATTTAAGAAATCATTACATTCGGGTTATATTTTGACAATAATTTTAACTGCAGAATGTGCCTAAAAGTAATTTGTAAGTTTATTATAGGAATTAATTGAAATTGAAATTATCATGAGCATTGGAATTCATTGTTTAATTTCATTAAGATAAAAACAAATAAAAAGTAGCTTTTCATTTTAGATAGAAGGATCAAACAGAAATTCCTCATTTAATGAAAGGCAGCATAAGAGTTTTTATTTTTCAATTCAAAACTACATGTTTAGGATCTAAAAGTGTTAAGTTGGATCAACATAAATATCTCTTTAAGAATGTCTCCAAATCTACAAGGATTCAAACATTGAATAGAATTATGACTGCCAGAAATAATCTTAACAACCCCCCCCCCACCCCGGTCCTACCTCTCCTGCTTTTGCTTTGCAGTTAATTTAGGGGTGGTATATAGGAATTCAGTGAAACATCTCCAATTTTTTTCCTTCCTATAAGTCACCAAAAATACTTTATTTGAAACCATTAAGATCAAGTTAGTCACCAAAAAAGTAGTTAACTTTTTCATTTTTTAACTACATTAGGTGATAAGCCTAATAATATAATTGCATTCACCATTGACTCT